>JASANG010002092.1:562500-646401 GCA_030248215.1 Enoplolaimus lenunculus | reverse complement strand
CAACATGCTAGCTATACACATAAAACAGTTTCTGGTTCAAGACAATTATGTCTTAATCTGAACTCCAGACATATATGTCTTGAATGCAAGACATTAGTTTCTAAAAAATTATCCTAAATCTGTATCTGAAATTTTTAACACTTGAATGTCTTAGATTTAAGATCTGTTTTTCAGGAACGATTAAGACAAATATTTCTAAAAATCAAGACAAATATGTCTGAAATATAAGACAAAAATATATAAAAGTAAAAAAACTTGTTTTGCTGACTTTTAATACATATTTGTCTTATAGGAGCAATTACCGGGGAGGAGATCCGCCTTCAAATTTGGGAGTTAAGCTCAAACAAATTCCCTAAGTTTACAGTAAGCATACTTCCAAGATGTAGACTTAGGTTTTGGAAAGATTTAGACTAAACAGAAAACGTTTCCAATCAATATACGCTGTTAAGAATACAGAAGGAGCAACTTTTTATACATAAAAATTAGAAAACAATTCATGGATTTAAGACAACTATTTCTTGAAAGAAAGGAATTTGTTTCATACAAATTGTAAATAGTAATTTCTTGAATATAAGACATTTATGTTTTAAACATTTCAGACACAAATTTATGAACTGTTTAAAGCCATTATGTCTGAAATACAAGACACTGATGTCTGAAACTTTAAGACCATTTATTTTGCGTGTAGTGTACTGGAAACAACGTAGCGTTTTTGAAGGAGTCTCCAAAAATGACAAACTGATTTTTCGGTTTTATATGTTTATTTTAAGTGTGTAATTTGGTGAATTTATTATACTATCTGTTATGGTTGCGATCTAGGTTAGAAATTTCGTTCAGCTCTGTTCTCTGCTAGAGTCAGTTGCTAAATTTGCATGTGGTTTTTCTACATTCATTTACGTATATTGTTTGTTTGAAATAGAATGTCGTATAGAAAATACCAGATTGGGCCAAATCGTGCGGAGTTTGAATAACCGTGCATCTAGCCTTCCACCAAATGCATGTTCCGGTGATTCAAACAACCAGGATCAGTTTATAGAGAAATCAATTTGCCGCTGTTTCCAGAGTTCGAAACAAGATGAATACCGTTATGTATACCGTAACAAACAAAGATGTCGTGAAAGAAATCATCATCGTTGTAGCGTTGACGACGTAGCTGGACATCCTCAACTTAGAATTCATTTTCTAGCAGTTCAGGGTCAAGCTCGCCAAGTTTATCTCGCGCTAAAGATGTTAATTTCAAGTGCACAAGTAACCACATACAATACCATATATACAAAAAGAGTCACGGCGTATACTTTCGAATGCCGCTCAATTTTCACACCGTTCATCAGCTAGAAAATAAAATGCGCAAGCTACTGAATAAAGCTTGCGATCTGCTATTTGGAGGAACAAAAGGGTTTGCAGCGAGCGGTTTGCCGGGTTACAGCTGGACAGAACCAAAGTTTCAGAGGTGGCGCTAGGAGTGTTTTTCAGCAGCCCTTTAGTGGAAGCGATGCAGTCGTCAACGTTCCGCAACGGTCAAGAGGTATGTCAACGAAATAAATGAAGAAATTGGAAAATCCCATGAAGTGTCGCAACTATGACTTGTTATTTAGCCCAAAACAAGCCAACTTGTTAACTGGGTAAGGATATGTCTTTGCGATTCAAAAACTTCTGAGGCTCTTTGGGTAAGGCTCGACGGTTGTCCAGGAAAAATCTTAAATGTCGTGAAACTTGGTTACGTAATCCCTTTTCGTGAACCCGACCAAGTTTCCTTTAAAATACAATTCTTCGGCCCAAAAATTTGATGTATTTTGTGATTTAGAAATCGGGTCTTTATTAGAAAAAGCGTGATTTCGCCCAAAAACGTAAATTGCGTCTAATTTTGGATTGTTCTCGTAACAAATTTTTAAAAAAAGATTTGAATTTAAATTGGGAGACATTCGGGTTGCTTTGGACTACGTAATTCCTAACTGTTTTAAAATGCAAAATTTTCTAGGGTTTTCAATGCCGCAATAATTATTACGATTGAAATTGTTTACTTCTTGGTCTTTCATTATCTCCTTTATTTTTACAAAATTTGGCAACCTTTGGTGCGTAAGTGGCGCGACCTGGTCACATGTATCGTATCGCACATTGATGATGGTTTATAAGTAGCCAAATCAGCGAAAAATTTTAGAAACACTAATAGTTTTCGCCACTGGGGAGCTAAAAAATTTGGGTTTTTAATCAATTTTTAAAAATCAGTTTTGATTTAAACTCAAAACATTGAATGATGGGGTTTGGGTTTAATTCTGCGAATAATGCAATCTACTTGCCGGACAGAAAATGAGAAAACATGTTAAAAGCTGTATCCAATGATCTCATGGTTTCTAAACTGTCGAGTAGGTCGGCATTAATAATAGCAGGAAATACTATGTCTGCTTTGTTTGTATCTGCTGATTGTGCAATTATTCGCAGCCGAGGTTTATGCAGTTTTGTTAGCTACGAAGATTGTTTGGACAAGATACACGATAAAACTGCGGAATTAACAGACAATTTATACGTTTGGTTTAAAAAACATGAAAATGTAATTGTTTCGTTCATAAAGCATACAGCACAGAAACTTCAATTTCAATGCTATTATGACACGTCAAAGTTTGGCTGCGGTGCCGTTTTAATGACTAGTTTAGGTTTTTATTAGGCTCATGGCTTATTGCCTACTGATATAAGAAATGAAAGCTCTGCTTTGCGAGAATTTTTTTTTGCTGTTCTTTGTTCCTTATTAGCTTTTGCTGATTTGACAGGAAATTCGAATACAGATGTATTCACAGATAATCAAACTTATTCGCGCATATTGTCAAGGGGTAGTGTTAAGCCGTACCTTAACTACTTTTGTTTACATGTTTTCGATTTCTGCAAACGAAATAGCATAAAAATTACCCACAATGGTTACCACCGGAATTAAATTGTCATGCAGATTATTTGAGGAAATATACGGATTGGGGTGACCGGGCTATTAGCAACGGTTTATTTAGATATCTTATTAAGCATTCGGAAAAGTTCCTACGATTGATCTTTCTGCAGAGAATTTGAACACTCAATGTTGCAGTTTCTATTCAAAGATATATTGCCCTGGTACAAGTGGTGTGGAAGCTTTTTGTTTCTCCTGAAGTATTGAAATTACATACATTTTGTTGTGTGCGGAAAAGATATGATTTCAATAGTGCCTAAGTGGCCATCGGCGCTGTTTTATTCGTTGCTGTATGCAATGAATTTGTAGGGTTTTCAAATAGTAAAGTAAAAACTTTTTGAAAATGCCAGTAGGTTCATTATTGCTGGTTTGCAAACAAATACGGTGTTTTCAGCAGGGATTATAGTTTTCTGTTGTGTGCGTTGTATTTAGCTACCGTTTCTAACGAGAATAGTGCAGTCTAAACAACTAAAATTTAGACATATTTATTTCGATTCAGTTATAGGTCATCCACGTTATACTGTCCACGCTACTGTAAAAAATTGTCCCCACATCCGAGCCCTAAATCTATAGTTTAATTGATTCCAAATTACATGTCCAAATGTCACTCATATCCTGTGTGGACCCTGCTGACAATTCGCACTCTCTCTTAACGACCTACGCTTGGTCATGTTGCCGTCCATACCCATGATAAATTGTCGATACGTTATTTAAAGGACAACTGATTTGTCCATAGTCTGTCAGAAGGGACTCAGCTTATTTCTTAACACAAAGTTTGTTCGAAGGAACTTTGTTTAGCGATTATACAGGGCGTGTTCGAAGGAACTCGTATTGTCAGACACTGTGTCCAGACGGTGTGTACATTGTCCTAAGTCCCTTCGAAGGACCTGCTGCCAAACCCCATTAGCTAATTACACCTTCTGTTAACCTCTTCTCACATTGAGTTGCCTGTAGGAGACTCAGCGCAGTGCACACAAAAAAGTATTTCTGAATATATCCAGAAAAGTGTTTTCAGGATACAAGCTGAAAAACAATTTCTGAAATTTAAGACAAATGCTCTAGAAATATCCAGAAAATAGCTGTCAAATTGTTTTCTGCCCTCAATTTCAGAAATATAAGAAAAAATTTTCTGAAAATTTGTAAATCAAAATTCTCAAAGTAAAAAACATTACTACTACTGTTGGACACGCGTCCGCCAAAAAATGTAAAAAGATCACAAAGAATTTATCTCCACATTGCGCATTTGCTCGCCTGCGTCAAGAAAGATTGTGCATCGCTTCAAATATATTTTAATAACTTTTAGGCACGTATTAAAGAACAGTTTCTACACGTTGCCGCCCGAGCTTGAAGTCACTTGTGGCTAAAATGACCCGCATGTCCCATTTATTCTGTGCTTGTATTAATTAGATGCAGTTGCTTTGCTTTTCACCAACACTGTTTTTAATGACAACAGATAACATTTTAGATGTGTCCATCTTATGTTTTTGCAAAGGATTACATTCAGCTTGTGGCTTTAGATTTTTAAATCTATAGTAAGTCCGCAGTAACGGTACTGGTATTGAACTTAAGCTTCCGTCAAGTTCTTCCAACAATCATTAGGTTCGTAGTAAGTGTTCTGGCTATTGAACTTAAGCTTCCAACAAGTTCTTCCAACAATGATTTAGAATGGTAGCAAAGTAAAGTTTCTTTTGCTTTATATACATTGGGATTGACTTCGTGCACCGATAAAGACATTTCAGGGAATAGGCAGAACTTGCAAACACATATTGTATGCATTTCAGATGTATTATAAGGCGTCAATATAACATGTTTTACGTAAAAGTAACATAGCTAGTAGTTACATTTAGCGGGTCAATGATGCAATAAAAAACCGCTGTTTTTTAAATCATAACAACGTTATAGGTTTGACCGCTAGTATAAGTTAAATTTGGATAGTTTAGAAAAACTGACTACATTTGTTTGTAATATTAAAATTAGATCGCATATACATGGTCTAGCTTTTGTAGCGGTTTACGGAAGCCTTGTGATATGTGTGCACTCATCGTTGCGTGCAATCTTAGAAACCGCAACAACTTCTAAATAGCTTGATATTCTACATGTATGACACTTCATTCTTTTATTTGCAATCTGCCTCGTAATTCTTATACCTTAAGTCGAGTTGAGTTTTTACTGTATATCTGCAGAAATGAACCTATGGTTAAAATAGTTTGTAATATTTGTCAAGAACACAATTTTCATGACCTCGACGACTTTCGACGTCATTTCATAAATCATAAACCAACTCTGCCGCTTCAGTGTCCAGTTGAGGATTGTATCTTATCTTTCTTATACCACCGCAGTTTAGTTAGACATATTAAAAACCAGCATGAATCGGACATAGAGTTTGTTGGTAACCCTGTTCCAGTTGGTCGAGCTAAAAGAAAACATGTACCACTAATCGAAGAGAAGCTTGTATCAAGTGAAACTGATCATAGTGAGATTTGCGGTTTCGAAGAAATTAAATCTAGCTTTCTTAGCAAATTCGGAACCTGCGCCAATGTCACCGACCAACAACTGAATGAAACAATTGACGCTGTGAATGTTTTTTCCAATCAACTATGCTCACATATCGGTAACGAAATCAAAAATGCAAACGACGTTCATTTTTAGTTTTAAACGCATTTTACTAATCTGTCACAATGCAGTACCATTCTCTTGTTGCGTAAAATTTTTCCATTTGTTCTGACAATCCAAATCTAAATAGTTGCGCCAGCGTGCTGTAAAGTTTGTAGAATTGCAATTACCCTTTCATTTCAGGGAATATCGACGATTGCGTATTAAAACAGAAGGTGAGGAGATGAACGTTTTGCAATCATATCCGCGTTTCCGTGATTATCCTGAGCTTGTAAGGTTTTATAATTTTGAGTGATTAAGTCAGTTACGATGCATGTTATTGTTTTTGTGTACTAAAGACAAGTACGACAGAATACGAAAATTCGTGGCAAGAGCACAAGATTGAAAATTTGAAATTTAAGGACCTTACCATTTTTCACTAAAATTTTTCTGGTGGGTGACGTACACCTCCCCCACTACACTCGCGAGTAGGTATGATTGACACGTCATTTATCCATGAGAATTTTGTCAAGTTCGTTGTCAAAGTTAAATTTGTTAGATTCTGGAAGATTTCATCTACGAAATGAAAACATTCGTTAGTGTGGATGATGCGATGGTGTTTGCAACACGATGGGAGCAGGAATTTGTACCCGGCATACTGCAGCTTGCGATTGAGAAAAAACCTGATTCAATTTGGAAGTGGCACGATCAAAATCATATTTTTTCGACTTTAAAAGATGCCACTGCAATCGCGGATAGATTAGATTAAGGTTAGCGTTTAAACATTGCTAAATCTTGTTTCTTCTGTCACCAGGAGGCACAATTGTAGCAGCCCACATCATTCTGTTTAACAACTGTAGTATGTGTGACCTGTGGGACCTGAGCAAAAGCTCCTGTGTGGTGCAGGGGTTGTTGTGAGAAGCCTATATTTGTTTGATATTTCTGCGAGTTTGCGCTGCAACATTACATCAGTAGCTTCGGCGATGTGTAGAAATAAAAAATTTGAATCCATTAATGTTTAAAATTTTGTGAATATGTAAAAGTTGTAACTGTCTCATTTTCAATACAGAACCCTTTAAATAATTTTCATTCCGCTTATATTATTTTTCAGAAAAACGAAGCGAAATTGCTTTGCTGGCGCTTCCTTTTTGTTGCCATCATCTGGAAGACAAAAATGCTGCGCCATAAACTCATTAGAAGAGTTGTTCGTCAGTTTTTCTTCGGTGAGTTTGATACAAAGTTAGACATATAATTTATTCTTATTGTTCAAATCTCATGTAGTTTGTCTGCACGACGGTATAAACGGACGCATCGTTTTTGATCTTACTACGCTGTACAAACTGGAAGTAGGTCAGAACCGTGGCTACGTAAAAATATACTCAAAACTAATGTTCAGTATTAGAAATTTGCGTAGGGTGCTGTTACGTTTCGAAACTGATATTTTTGCAGGTTTCTGTAGAAGAAATTTTGCAACACTTGGCAAAACGCGACCGTCAGAAGCGTCAACCTTGCATTGTTAAGCAGACTCGGGACTTGGAACAAACATTTTATATAGCCATGGATGGATTTCTGATCGAAACAAGAGGTTCGTTATCGCAAGCCATCCTGCTATTGGTGTCGTCATTTTACACGTTTTGGGTGTCTTATCCAGTCAGTCTAATCGCATTGTACCGGTTTTTTGAACAAGCCATGGGGATTAAAGGAAAGCTTGCACACACGGCGGCCGTTTCGACACTTTTGGCAGATTTGAGCACTGCTAATGCAAGATATCATGTTCATACTAATTGTGTAACCGTTGATAACTAATATTGGTTCATTGCACACTGTTTCAGATGTGTTCTTCCTTCAATCATTACTGTTTTGGCTCTGTATTATTTTTAGTTTTTTGTGTGCGCATTTTATATTTATTATGAATGTGGGAGTAACGTTCTATAAAAATTTCCAGTGGGAATTTCTAGTGTAGTAGTAAACTGATGCAACAAAAATCTGAAAAATGGTTCAAAATGAACCACCCCCTGGCTACGCCCTTGGCTGTTAATCAAAAACGTCGCCACTGACTTAGCCAATATTTTAGAAACAGTTCTGCTAAATTGCAATGTTTCTGAGGAGGTGTCAAAATTGATTTTTTTCGCAAAACACTTCAAAACTGTGGCGTGTTTGCACAGGTGTTTCAAAGACAATTCACTCTAGAAAATGCATAAATTTATAATAGTCAGCTTTGCTAACCTTAGTCGCAGTAACGAGATAACTATTTGATGGTTTTAAACTTCGTGCTGTTTTAACTTTTATCAGTTTGTTTGCTTGTTTCCTTCGTTCTGATTTTATTGTTGTGCTAAGTGTACAATCAATAAAAAATTGTCGCATGCGTAATTTGGGCTGTAATAGGACTTAACCGTTCGCTATTCAAAGGGCACTGCTCGAAAAACGCGTAGAAATTTTTACAACTTTCCAGACAAAACCTTGAAAAAATGAGAAAAAATTTTCAGAAAACACCAGAAAATCATGTCTGGGACGAAAGAAATTCTTGCGCTTTGAATACAGAAACAGTTTTCTGATCAAATCAGAAATATCATTTCTAGTATTTTAGAAATATATTTCAAGTGCACTTTATGTAAATTAATTTCTGAAATACAAGACATTTTTTCTTAGATATAAAATTTTATTTTGAGTGTGTATATGCGTTAAATAGTATATATCGCACCGTGTTTAACAATTGCAACACGTATACATAATACTAAATCACCACAAGACGTGAGAGCCATCTCAGTTTTTAATACAGTTTTTAATATTTCGTTTAACGCAGAACTCTAATAATAGCTGAAAAACTAAACACCAAATTGGGCACTTAAATGGGTTTAATTTGAAGCATAGCGTAACATTAATAGAAAATTAAAATTGTGGCGAAAAAATTAATTTATGGCGAAACTTGTACATTTGGCGATATATCTAAATTTTGGGCGGAAAACTCATATTTCGATGGGAAACTCAAAATTTAGTCCGAGGGATATTTATATTTGGAGTGAAATTAAATTTATTAAAAATGCGAATTTTGGCAGGAATTTCGAAGTTTACATATTTTAGCGGGAAAATATTAATTTTCACGGAAAACGTAGCTTTAGGCAAGAAATTTAAAGTTTCGACTAAAAAATAAAATTGTGATGCAGCATGAGACTACGCATTATGTATTGCCTGCATGCCGCACCAATCTTTCTGATGGCTTATTTTACTTGTACTGTAAAGTTTCAAGCTTCAGATAGGTTATTTACTTCGCAAAATTTTAAGCGCGATAGTGTTGGCGAAAAGATATATCGTAAAGGTTGCTTTTGATATACCCCGCTTTTTGTATTAATGAATGTATCGTTGTGTTTGGACGCTACAACCTATGGGCTGAAGCATTAGCAGCAGTCGCCCGACGTTCCGTCGACCAACAACTTCTCAATTCGAAATCTTGTTGTGTCGAAAATTTGCTGCTGATTTGTGTTCAGTATTTATGCTTTACACTATGCTTAAGTTTAAATATAGATGACGGCTGTATCGGCCCATGTTACCCTGAGGGCCGTCCCGCTGTCCCTGCAGCGCAGGCAAACCAGCGCTCAAAACACGATTGCTTACATATTAATATATTTGTACATGAAAATAAACTAGGGCGGAGCCACGGGGGTTTCATGTGTGAACTCTCCCCGTTTGGGATTTTGGGCTAGAATTTTCAGACACGCTTTCAAGCTGTACCACAACCAACCACCCTTCTGAATTTTTATAAGACGTATACTTCCCCTCTCTTATGAAATGCACTAACGCAGAAAAATTTTCTTTCGATGAGTTTTACAAAATGCTCGCAATTGGAAATTGAGTTTGGAAACTGTTTCAATTTTCCACTGCTACAGATTTTTTAAGATCAACTAAAATTGATAAGATCGATTGAAGTTTATTTACTATTGTCGATTTTTAGAAGGACAGAAAAACGAAATTGAAACAGTTTCCATACTTAATTTTCACTGTGATTTCAGATTTCAGATGCCCAATGGAAAATTGGGGAGGTGTTTTTCATTTAGTGCTATTTTTAAATATATTATCTGTATTTTATCACAAAGGAGGGAAAATATTTTCGTTTTTAATTTCGACATTGTCCCGGTAAAAAGTTACAATTTCATAGAGAAGACAGAAAGGTCAGTAGAGAAGATAGAAACAAGGCGGGACAATATAATGTATCTAGAGGCGGGCGTCTATGCGTTGTGTGCAGTGTCAATTGACCGCCACTACGTGCTCTTAGGAATATGCTCATGCTTACGCGTAGGCTCAGGAATTTGCTTATACCACTGTTACGTTTTTAATTTGCTGCTATTCAATAAACTTAAGCTGTAGCTGTAGACTATTTTTGGTCACGATAGCTCAGGCTTAGGTATTGGCTTATCCACAAGCACGATTGTCTAAATTTTGTTTAAGCTTTTTACACGCTGGCACGAAACTTACTACACCACTCTGCCTTTTCAAGGGGCATGTTTACCTAATTATGTTTGCTGTGTTAATGATATAGCTATTTATGGAGTAGTTAGGTTTTTATGTTTCAGACTGTCACGATCGACGTGTCTTTCTGACATCCTAAATTAATTTTTAAGACTCTACGAGAACCACAATATAAATGTATCGAAACAAAGCGTTTAAGATGATTGACTACTCGTTATTCTTTTCATTGCACGTTTTATGTCTTGAGCTTAAGAGTTTAGTTTTGGTTATATCGCTACATGCAAGTGTAGTATATACGATCGGGAAATTCAAGCCTTTTCACTAATATATCTGGATCGTTTGTAGCCAGCTAACGCGCATACAGTACACTTCACTTCATCCTATTTTGGACTGGATACAATTGAATTCTTTCCCGGAACAGGAATTGAACTTTTTGCAGGAACAGGAACATGAACCGGAAATTGAAATAATTGTCATACAGAATTGCTCTTAGACTTTTTAGAAAAGTGGCAGAAAAATGACAAGCTAATTTTTAACTATTTCGACATCAAGTTTTGGAAAACACATCAGAAACAGCTCATTAACAAAATGCAACTAATTGCAAGAACACTCATTTCAAAATAACAAGTTTTCGAAGACAGCTTCAATATGGAGCAGGAACAAAAATTGAATTTTTGCAGGAATTCTGGCCGGATCAGGAATTCGGGTGGAACTATGGCAGCCGGAAATGCGGGTAACTGGTGGGTTTGAACTGGTGTCTTGCGGATTCTTAGGCAAACGCTTTTCCTCTCTGCCACGCTGACCAATTCTTCAACTATATTTGTTGTCGGCTATATGTCGGCATCTAATTACAATTTACCCTAACCGGAATTTGAAAAAATTGCCGGAAACCCGGTTCCGGTCCCCGGTATAAACCTACCGGATACCGGATGTTTGTGGTTGTGGTTCTAAATATCATAAAACTGTTTTTTGCACGTCAAAATATTACTAGATATTTTGAAGCGACTGCAATTCCGAGCAATTCGTGAATGGACACTGACATGGAATGAAAAATCCAAACCAAAAATTAATCTTAAATCTATAAATACATATTTTTGCACGACTCAAATGCTTCCAACAGTGTACAGATTTTGATCCTATATACGGAAAACTTCCGGCTCCGGTTCCGTTACAAAATTCGCTGTCCGGTTCCGGTAGCGGTATCCGGTAAAATTAATATCCGGTCGATCCCTGGCCACCAAAAGTTCATTTTAATTTTCTTTTTTGCAGGGTTCCAACTTATAAAGCTGACGGAATACACTTAACAACTTAGAATATTTACTAAGAAAAAACCAACTGAACAAGCAAAATCTAAGTTCAATCATCAAAAAAATCATAACCGAAAAATCAGAATTCGGGCATCGAAACAGCAGTCAGCCGGAATTGGAATCGGAAGTCAAATTTTGCCTTAATTTTAGCCGGAATCGGAATTCCGATGGAACCCGGCTTTTTTGCAATATTATTGGTGAAATAACCCTTTTTCGAGATAGATATTCACTTTATCTGCTGTTTTTTAGATTTTTATAATCCACAAAAGCAAAATCTACCTTCGATGGTTTAATTTCGGCGATTGTCAAGGTTTGCAAATTATACTAATAAAATCTATTTAATTTTTATCGTCATTTTTAGTAAAATATCTTCATTCTCACCGACCAAATTTTAATACCGGAATTTTTAATTCCGGTATAAATTACCGGAACCGGAAGATGAAAAAATGTCTGAACCGGAATTCGGTTGCACCCTGGCTGCCGGCTAGCAAAGACAAAGTTTACTGAAATGTATGGCATGTGCGCATAACGGGCAAGCATTTCACATATGGTCACATGCAGCATTTTCACCAAGGTGGTCATTTGATCGTCCATCCAACGCTCGACTGGATATCGTAGTCGAAGTGCGGCAATTTGGATTGCGCTGTTGACGTGGGTCCCATGTCAGTCTAGGTCGAAACCGGGATTTTGACATATTTTTCACTAAGCAGCTGGGAAAGCGGACACAGGATGGGTTTGAACTAGCGACATGCGGATCCTTAAACGAATGCTTTACCACTGCTCCACGCAGCCCGTTTCTCCAACTACTTTTTATCGTTGACAATCACTATATATGTGGATCGCATGTTGCCGGCTAGGTTACTTCTGTAATGGATATGTTTACTTCTTCGAACTACGCATCATTGAATATTGGTGGAACGATATATATTATGCATTTTGGTTTATAGGATCAGTAGCATATAGGACAAGTGTTATTCTTATTGTCACTTAGACATAATATGATATAATATGCGATGTTTTATGCGCTAAAGTACAAACGTTAATGGCACTTTTTCTACAGTGGGGCATACAATCCAGAAACATGATTTTGGCAAAATTTTGGAATATTTCTGCTCAGCTCGATCTGGGATTTTAGCAATATATTAATTGTCTGTATTACTAGGAAAAACTTTTTGATTTTTTCGATTTTTAGAGGGAGTTTCTTATTTGATAACGAGGGAAAAATTTCCCCTTGAAAATTCAAAAAACGACTACAGTTGGAACCTCCGGGAAGAGATGGTTGCATATTTGCAATTTACAATGAATATGACCAATAATAAGCAAATTTTTGGTAAAAAACATTTTGAAAACGAAAATGTGTCTTAGATTTTCAGTGCGGTCTGAGGGGCACTTTGCTCCCCAACACCTCCATGCCAAGCATTTTGGTTACTAAGTTCGGCTTTTTAGGGAAAGAGAAATAAATCGAAAACTTTTTCTTGAAATATAGTGTAATTTTATATCTTGGAATCCTTTAGTCGAGACGAGCGTGAACGTATGTACCAAAATTTTCGCAAACATTATGTCGCCTGATTTTATCCCCACTACCGAAGAAAGGCCAAATCAACAATTGTCGTTATTAGTTTTGATCAGATTTAGCACTTTTAATTATGGCTGGTTAGATATTATTGTCGTATGGGGTCGGCATATGGTAGTTTGAAACGTTTTGTTATTAATTACAACGTCGAACGTCGGGCTTTCAAAGCTATCGAGAACGCTCAAATTGGCAAACCTCAGCCAGCACCCAGACATAAAACCGAACAAATGTACATAGATGATGTAGCAAGGCAACACCCAGAACTAATGAAAGATATTGAAACAAAGCATCAGCAGTTGGATGATTTTTTGAAACATGTGAAGGTATTAAATATTAGTGGTCGATATTCTTATGCGAATTTTGTAAAGGGGAATTCTGTTCGTATGTGTGATCGTATATTGCAAACCATACACAAGGCGCAGAAGAGCAGAGGCTCCCTTAAACTGTTGCAGGAAGTGCGTCTTTGGAAAAACTCTCAAGGGGTGGATGCCCAGCGGGTTCGCATCGCCCCTCAATCATTTAATTTAGAAGACAAAAGGTTGATCGCTAACTGGAGCCCTGCGGGCCTGTAGGTGCGCTTACGCTCTGCTTGCTTGATTAATTCGTTCGGAAAAATGATTTTTATCAAATTTAAAACATTAATTTCAGTAATGATTTTGAGACAGTACTACAATTTAGGCAATCGTGTGGACCTGTAATACAGCTAAAGTAGTGGTTCACTAATATATTAGGTTCCTATAAGTAATAGAAGCTAAGCTTTGATAATTGCTTTGCTACTGTGTTGTTACATAGAGATGTTGGTATAGTAATAAATATTTGCTGTCTTTTTAGGTCGATTCCATTGATCCACCAGAGCCTAAACCGCTGGCAGATGCTGCTGCCAGGGCGCTTCCTCAACATCGGAGGGCCGTCGAAGAGAGCGACGTTGGATATCCTGAAGTGCCACTGAACAAAATACCTCCTGGAAAAGTATCTTTTTTCCAACTGATGACGATTCTAAATACATACTCCGAAGCACCAGAACGTGGAACGGTTGACAAAATTCTAGTCGAACACCCAAAACTGACAGAGGCGGGCGCACGTAGTTTGCTGAAATTTTTAAGTCCGTTCAAAACGCGACATGATGTTCAATTAATGTCATACGAAGAGCGTATGTCAGCTGGGATTCAAGTGCTACGCGGGCGTTTGCTAAATACGCCAATTGAACAATTTGCTGAACTACAGCAAAGTACAGAATTACATGGGGATCTTGCAAGAAAACAGGCAGAGGAAGATGAGGCAAAATTTGTGGCACAACAGAAGAAAACAAAAGAAAAGGTTTCGGACATACCTGCAGAAGAGTATGGCAGCACTGCCTCAAGAGACAAAGGACGGTAGCAGTAATTTTATTCACAAAACTCTACAATAATGAACTATGTGATTGTTACGTAGGAGTTTTGGCAATGTTACATTGATGGGCGTAACAGCAGTATAAACTTATTGATAAGCCCAAATTTCTGCCTAAGGAAAAGCCGCGAGGGTGCGCCCTGAGACTTGGGCCAAAATTTGCCTATATATAACTAAATGACTTTTGTTTACGCTGGCGAATTAAATATTACAGACAGAACCAACAGTTGCACACTATACTGCAATGGTCTTTTTTCATAAGAATTTAATAGAGTAGACACGCCCCTGATTTTTTTCTTGTTTCCTAAAATCCCTCCCAAACTCAACCTCTCGTCCACATTAAATTAGGTTAGCGAAGTTCCATCGTAGTAGGGAGGCGGTGGTTTCAGGGCAGGGGCTGACACCGCCGTTTTGGCAGGTGCGTCGCCAAGGTGCGACCGGATATCCGGTTCCGGTATAATACGGTTTGGTGCCGAATATAATAAAACGGGTTTTGGCAAGTGAGCGTCTTTAACATCTTGTTACAAATACATTTCTGTGCAAGTAAGTTCAAGTTTTGATAATTTTCAGCCGCTTTTAACTTATGTACGCGAGCGAGAGTTAAACGTATTTTTGCATTAAAAAGCAGCAGCAATTACGAACTTTATAATAGACTAAGACTTTGAGGACGCTAAGAGACAGCGAAAAAGAAATTATTTTAAAATATAATATATCCGGTTCCTGTTTCGGTCAGCAGTTTAAATCCGTATCCGGTGAACCAATATCAAGTCGCATCCTAACACTGGGTCCGTTAAATTAACGATCTCAGAACGGCTTAATACAAACCATCATTTGGACGTCGGGTAAACGGACTGAAATTAAATCTCAGAATACCGGCCCGACGGCCCATATATAGAACAGGGCCGGATCATTTTCCGGAGGGGCTATAATAGAGTCAGTTTAAGCTTTAGACTAATTTTTTTGCTTAGGCTTAGGGTTACACGAAAAGGCTCATCCATAGGCTTAGGAATATGCTTATACTACTGTTCCGGCCATGTTCTATACAGGGGGCCCGTCTATGGGACGGCGGCTTCACAATTTCCTAGGACGAAAATCTATATTCAGCAATGTAGAACAACATCGACTCCCAAAATCCCTCACAATAAACAGTTTGTTATGTATTAAATGAAATGTTTGGCATTGGTCAAACCCACTGCTTCCGACTAGGTTTAACACACGAATCGACAGTTTCTGTATTAAATGTATGTCTCAAATGTAACTATATATGTTTAAAATGAAATGTTGATGCGTCTCGCTGTCCGTTTCGTGCTTCAGATACGGCATTTTAGTTTACTTCGTTCTCGAGGTGGCCTGCTCGGCTTTTCCGCGCCCTAGACATTTTCTTTTGTCCACTGTCAAAAACACCGAAGGAAGGGTCCAAGACAATCGATAGAAGTACGGACCCATGTATAGATCAGGGGCGGAAAGTTTAGACTAACGTTTTTGCTTGGCATACTGTATTGACCCGAATAAGAGGGGGTTGATATTTATTTGGCCTCTCCAGAGGGTACCCCCTTGTTATTCGATTACGGACTGTTATTTATTTTTAACCCACGCTCCACCGCCCTTCGTCACTGATATATATCCGGTACTGCAAATATCCGTTGAATTAAACGTTTATTTGTCTTGTATCAAAAGATTAAGTGATAATGCAAGGTTACTTAACAGTACACTTTGAAAACTTAAGTATATTTTAAAGTTGCAAACTCAACTTTATTTGGGCTTGGAGTTATTTTACGCACTACGATTAGAGACAACTGACATTTATGAACTCTAATTAGTGATTAGAAACTCGGCCCATGTTTAGAACAGGGCCGGATCGTTTTCCGGAGGGGGTATATTGGAGTCAGTTTAAGCTTTAGACTAATTTTTTTGTTTAGGCTTAGGCTTTATAGGCTTAGGCTTAGGAATATGCTTATACTTCTGTTCCGGCCGTTCTATACATGGGCCAGGAACCCTATCCGCTTACAGACTCTTATTAGGGATACGAACTTTTATTAATTAGGACTCAAAATAGGGACACCCTGTTATTACCCTCTTTTATTCGGGTCATTACAGTATAAACGGACAGTGAAAATAACGGAAATAAATAGCGATCATAAAAAGTTTTAAACGTATTTTATTTTTCTTTCAATACAATTAAAATGTTCAAGCGTTCACAGGGCAATCAGAAATTTTGAAGAAAAAATAGATGACGCATTAATTTTTGTAGCTTTTGAATGGATTTAGCGAACAATTGCAGCATATCTGTAATGGAAATGTTTCGAAGTTTACTACGCTCCACCGCCCTTCGTCACTGATATATATCCGGTACTGCAAATATCCGTTGAATTAAACGTTTATTTGTCTTGTTTCAATAGTTGGAGCGATAAATAAAAGGTTATACTTAGGAATGTACTTTCAAAATTTAAGTACGCTTTAAAGTTTCGAGCTCGAATTATTTGTTTCTGGAGTCACTTATGCGCTACAATTAGGGTTAATTGACATTTATGGACTAATTTGGGTTTAGGGACTCTATCCGCTTACGGACTGTTATTTGCTCATTCTTAGGCTTATGTTTAGGAATATCCTTTTAATACTGTTTCGCCCCTGTTCTTTACATTGGCCGAAGTACGAGATAAAGGATAAGAAAGGAGGTTTTCCTTGAAATGCAAACGGAAGAAATACAAACAATTAAATTTTCCACTTTTCTCGTTTTTAAAACAATACAGTTCAGAATTTCCCTAGTAAACCTAGGTGTTTAATTTTCCAGTTTTCCTGCTTTAAAAAATTCAACTTTCAGGTTTCCAGTGTTTATGCATTTGAATTTTCCCCTTTATCGTTTCACAAACAACACACGCTTCAAATTTTGCTCACCAAACAAGCAGGAGTTACCCACACTTGAATTTTCTACTTTTCCTGTTCGCCTATAAACCGAGGCCCGTAATTTTGTTACCAAACCGAAACATACCTGGGTATCTTAAATTTATCGTTTTTTCTTTTCTAAACAAAACTTAGACTTCCTATTTTCCCGCCCAAACCTGGGAATACCTAGGCGTTTAAATTTTACACGTTTTCCGTTTTTCAAACAAAGGCTATACTTAAAAATTTCCCCACCAATCCAGGGAAAAACTATATTATTAGGATTTCCCACTGTTCCCGTTTTACAAACTAATTCCAGGCTTCAAATTTTAGATACCAAACCGGGAAAACCTTTGGTCTGTGTAGACTCCACTTTTGCATTCGTCAACCACATGCAAGGACTCAAATTTTAGCTACGGAACCAGAACAAAGCTTAACCTTTGAGTTTTCAAAGTACACCTAGGCTTACGGTTGCTCCTTCCTAATCAAAGAATACAGCAAGGTGCTGCCTGAGGTGAAAAATACCGGAGCCAGAGGTGAGCAAATTTTGGCTGTGGTGAACCAGGGTTCGAGCCGAAATTTAGTTAAAATGATGTTTCCTGTAAAAATGTATGACCATTTCCGTTATAGAAATATTTGCGGATGTGGTGAAATTGTACGTTTTTACTAAACCGCAATTTTATTTTACATAGCTCATATACTTTAAATAATGTTTAATACGCCTTAACATATACTTATATTGCCTAGTGTGTGGGGACAGGGGGTTTGGAGGGCACAACCCATTTGCGAACATAATAAAAGACAACTTCCCGAGATAAAACCTTCCGTCCTCCACATAGACAACTTTTTAACATTTAGGTTCTCAGCATGTCTGCCGCCTTCTGAACCCCCGCAATTTTAAGGAACCCTAAAAGCAGTTTGGAGGTCCGTTTCCCAAGCCCCCCGCGCAAAAAAGACAAAACAAAGTCAAAAATTTTGCTCAAACAATGAATTGCTTTGTGTGTGGTTTGAGAACCTGGCCAATGTAGTGTAAAAGAATGACCATATTCTTAAGCCTAAGCCTAAAGCGAAGCAAAAAATTAGTCTAATAAAAGTTTAAAGCTTACTGTATTCTAGTCCCACAGAAAAACTCTCCGCCCCTGATCTTTGCATATGGGCCGGGAACTGACGGCGCCCCTGAAAACGAAATTAATGAAAATGTTTTTAAGCGAGCGAAAGTGCAATTTGGCTACAGAGGGGCTGAGCCCCTGCTTCCGTCTGCCTATGAAACCCGTCACTACGCTTGAACCTATACACCTAAAACTATAGCCTTTTAGACTAAAGCCTAAGCATAAAACCTAAACTAAACTTCTGAATAGCCATGGCTTAAGACAGACTAAAGCACATACCGCATCCTGGACAGCCTCAGCCCAAGACGATTCTGATTTTCTCAGGGTATTTGGATTTCACGAGGAAAATTGGGACATTGATATTGCTGTTTTGGAACCTGGGATATCGCTATTTTGGGAAATACGAATACACGGGATATTGCGATTTTGAGAAATTGGGATATTACCCTGTATATTGGGACTATTGGAAGTTGGGACAGACCTTATGTGTATGGGGCCCGGTGTTTTATGCTGCTATGGAAAAAGAATTATAAGAGGGAGCGTCATCTTAGGACGAAAATAATCTAATGACGGAAAGTATCTGATGGGATCATCGGTTTCCTTAAGCAGAAAAGAATCGCCTTTGAGAAAATGGCCGTATCCGATAACTGCATTTTCTTTTTGTACTATGACCTTCATATGTTAAGAACGGTTGATCCACAAAGTCTCGGAGGACGCTGAATTTAGTTTCTGAAACCACGGCAAATAAACAATATAGCAGATAAAATATGTATTGATGGTCTGGCCCATGTATAGAACCGGGCCGGATCGTTTTCCGGAGGGGCTATAATAGAGTCAGTTTAAGGCTAATTTTTTTCGCTTACATGGGCCGATGAACCTGTTGTGTAAAAAGTGCCAAAAGCAGAAACCATATTAAATATTCGGAATGTTATACTCTTGATGTGCTAGCTAGTTGACGCTAGGCCGTATAGTAGTGTCTCAGTTTCAGTTCGAGAAACTTGGAGGAAGATAGCGTGGGCGTATCGTAGCATTTATTTCGTTCTATTGAATTGATTGGCGTTGAAAAATGTAAGTTTACAGGTCACCGTATTTTCTGTTTGTTGACCTACTAGTTTTAGGTATTCTGGTTTGAGAATGGGCACTTGCTTTAAAGTACGTATCACTGTCAGAACTGCACGGTCGGGACCACCCCTTTCCTCGAAGTATTGTGAATATACATGATTTTCCTCTTAATTTCTCCGAAAGCTACACCACGTATACCCAAATTTCCCCTTCTTTAGGCGGTTGTTGTTGTAGCATCAGAGGCGTTCATCATCGTTCGTCTCAAGGCCCAAGTGATTAGCAACCTCGACCGCCGTCAGCGTTGTTGGTCTTCCTGGACATCTGAATAAGTGGGGAACATTATGAGGGGTTTCGTTGCAATCCGGGCAGCTATCCAGAATGTCCGGGTTGATTCGCGCTAGGTAGTGGTTGGTTACTCGGCTCCAGCCTGATCGCAGCTGGGCGAGCACTGATCTGCTGTTTCTGGAGAGTGTTGTTTCTGTAACGCTGATGGGGGGCGGATAGCCGCCGAAAATCACGTTCGGTTTGTATCCAGCCACGGCGTTTGCAACTGCGGTGCGATGTAGAACTTGTAGACCACGTCTGTAGGCTTGCGCATCTAGAGTCACTCCAACAGGAATCAAGCCCTTGATGTCTTCTTGTAGAGATGTGACATCTAGTCGAATGTTGCGTGCTGGTTTATTTCGGGTCACGATGTTGTGGCAGGGGTGTTCAGGTTTGAAGCAGCTGAGCAGGTATTGTCGTGATAGCATGAGGTTGTGTTGTTTCACAGGAAGTACTTCACATTCTTGGTGGATGTGATCCTGGTTTGACATTAGCAGGCACCCAGTGCTTTCGCGTAATGCTGCGTTTTGACATGCCTGCAAGCGGGACCAGTGGCTATGCTATCCTTTAATTGTGTTGCCCAAATTGGTGCTGCATAATTGAGAACAGAACGACCGATTGCCTTGAAAGTGGTGACCAGGAGCTCCTTGTGTTGACCCCATGTACTGCCGGATATGCATTTAAGTACATTGTTGCGTGCTTGTAGTTTCTGTCGGATGTGCGACGCATGGTCCTTGAACCTTAGCATCGAATCGAAGACTACTCCAAGTATTTTCGGGCTGTTCACGCTAGGGATCCGACGACCATTGATGGAGATGTTGAGCACTTGCTTTACCTCGGCTGACGACGTAGTAAAGAGCGTTGCAGTGGATTTTTCTGCAGATAGCTGTAGGTTGCGTGATTCGAGGAAGTCATTCAGTTGCTGGAGATAGGTATTCAGTTTTTGGCAGAGCTCGGGAATTTTGAGACCAGTAGCCAGTACAGTGCAATCATTAGCGTAGCTTACGATCGAAATGCCGGGTGGTGGGTTAGGCAGCTTTGAGATGTAATGGTTGAACAACGCAGGTGACAGTATCCCTCCTTGGGTACACCTTGAGTGACCTTCCTTCCCTTGGACTTGGCGTTGCGAAACTCGCAGAACGATCTCCGACCACGCAGGTAGCTGAAGAGCCATCTTTTGACGAAGTCAGGAAGCGTTGAATCGAAGATATCTTGCAGAAGTTGGCCATGGCAGACAGTGTCGAAGGCCATTGACAAATCAAGGACAACCATAACAGTCCGATGAGCCGGCTTTGCTTGATTGTGGCCATCCGTTACTTGGGTGCTGACGGTGTGCAGGGCCGTGGTGGTGGAATGGCATTTACGAAAACCATGCTGATGTTGCACGGGTTTTAAGTGTGCATTGATGAGTCGCAGGAGCAGGGCCTCGATTGTTTTGACAACCGGGCTTAGGAGCGTAATGGGACGGTACGACTTGCCTTCACTCGCTGGCTTGCTAGGTTTTGGTATAGGTATGATACGACCAAGTTTCCATGCACTGGGAATTTTCATCGATGGGATCGAAAGGTTGATAAACATGGTTAAAAATGACCGACCCGCGGGGCCAAGTTTTTTAAGCATTAGCGAACATATGCCGTCAGGGCCTAGGGCCTTGGAATTCTTTTTATCATGGACGACTTTGGCGACCTGGTCGACAGTAAACATGGGTGCATCCATCGATAGCGTGCGTAGATGGCGTATGGTTGAGCGTGCAACATTGGTGGAGGTACTTGGTTGAATGAATTGCCGGATAAAATTGTTGGCACATTTGAAGGGGTCGGATGAAGATTGATTACCGAACGATATTGCTACGTTGTCACGGACTTGCTGTTGACCAGAAAGTGCTTTGACCGTTGACCAGTGCTTGTCTGGCTTCTCCACAGCTTGAAAATTTCCGCCGGGGGCGTTTCCTGGGGGCCCCAGGAGTTTCCTGGGGGGCAGCTAATTTTGCTGGGGGGCAGTTTTCCTGGGGGCCCCCAGATGATCTGGGGGGTCCTGGGGGCAGGCTCAAAATTTTGCAACCGACTTTTTGGACCATTTTTTTATTCTAGATCGTGTTTCCAACTCAACTGAAGATTACTCATCGCTCAACATGACAAAAATTCCTCACAAACGCTAATAACAATAATTTTAACTAATATTACTGACAACTTTACCAGAAGTTGAAAGAAGCACAATTATATAAAATATTGATTATCTTAATTGAAACTGTGATTAACATATATTTTATATATTAGTCACAGCTTTAGTTTATCATAAGGCTCAGGCCGGTTGGACTTGTTGGTGCAAGGTACTTTCGAATGCTGAATGCCCTGAAACGGTCTTTATATAATTGTGCTTTTTTCAGTTCATTATTGAATTGTACTAGTTACTACCGGTATTTGTAACGCTATTAAAAAAATTATGAGTACTCAGCGTAATATAAAATCATATTTTGCCGAATGTCCGCCTCAAAAAAAGTCCAGGTCTTTATGTTTTAACATGGAAAATTTTTGGCTTAGAAAAGTCCTGGGGGGCCCCACAGCAAAAAAATTTGCTGGGGGGCGGCCGAAAATTCGCCGGGGGGCCTTTCCTGGGGGCGGCAAAATTTTCGCCGGGGGGAAATGAAAATTTCGAAAAGTGCTGGGCCCCCCGCTGTGGAGAAGCCAGCTTGTGGACACCGCTGCGTAGATCACACCGTGCCAGGTGTTCTTTCCATTTGCTGCGCGACCGGTTGGCGTATTGCTGCGTTCATCTGATAGATGCGAGGGTTGGCAGGGTTCGCCTGGCGTAGTTGATCAAGCTCGTCTGCAAGCAGGGCTGCTGCAGCTGGGAAGTTGGGGCGGATTTTAGGAATGCGCCCGGCGGGGACGATTCGCTTACGAGCGTCAACAAGGATCTTGCAGAAAACGGCTTCGGCTGCTTTCGCATCCATTGTTTCGGGAATTAGATTGAACTCTACTTTAGTTTGTAGGGTGTAGTTTGCCCAATCAGCTTTGTTGAAATTTATATACGTACGGTTGTCGGATTGAGTAGTTTCGAGGGCCCTGGTTATTGATAGAACGATGGGCAAGTGGTCAGATGAGAGGGCCGTTACGACGCGCCAATGCGTACAGGCGATGAGCTAAGGGCTGGCAATCGATACGTCTGGCGAGCTAGCACAGGTGGAGGTAACACGGGTTGAAACTTGCTCATTGATAACCGCAAATTGTGAAGCGTGTTTATTTCTTCTGCAAGGATATAGCCGCGAGTATCTGCACTGATGTTGGAGAACCATAAGTCACTATGCGCGTTCACATCCCGAGTATTAAGCTGCTGTCATGATGCAACAGATGTTTGATGGTGGGCAGCTACTGCTAGGAGGGATGTATACATTAGTTATAACAATTTCGGATCTGCCGGACGTGACCGTAATACTGAGCTGTTCCATGGTGGAGTCGTTTAGCCGGACCGCGAATCCAAACTTCTCCGAATCCATGAACCTGCAATTTACAGCGCCCGTCTGTGGAACCTCTTTGTCAGAACTGCACGGTCGGGATGACCTTTTTCCTCGAAGTACTGTGAATATACATGATATTTCTCTTAATATCTCCGAAAGATATGGCCACGCCGTGAATCGAACCTCGGACCTCTCGCTCGGAGCTGGGGAATATTTATCTTTTGTTGAATCTGACACCGAAACAAAGATTTGTTGCCACGCTAGAAACAATCATACTTGTTGATTGCGTTGTAAAATGTGCGTATACAAGCTTCTAAGATGTGCCGAATGATCGGTATTGGTAATAATAGACGCTTTTCGTGTTAACGGCATCGGCTCAGGCTAAAATTTACCGATTATTCGCCGATAGTTTTCGCACTTAGCAACCAGTGAGTTGCAATGCTTTTAATTTTTATTCCTGACATTAGAGTGCGTTTGATAGTAAAAGTGTAATGTATATTATGTTGTTTTTGTTTGAAAAAATGATCATTCTATGGTTAAGCTAGCGAGGTTAAACGAAAATCCGAGTTACGTGAAGCGTTTTATGTTTTGTACGTAACTCAAGGGTCGAAAGCTGGATTTCCTTCCGTCCATCCCTGTACCAGGGGAGGGTTTTGGGTGCCAGGAATCTGAATAAACCAGTCTTATTGGAATTAAATGTCTTGAGCGAAGCTCGGCTATACCAGCTTTTTCAAGGAGTCTAGTTAAACTTTGCAAGCTAATATATAAAGCTCAAACGCATATTATGAAAGTCACTTACTATAACATTAAGCTAATTTGCAAATTGGTTTATAAACAATTTAAATATTCAGATTCTTCGCCCTCAAAATTCAATTAGTACTGAAATTAGATTGCTTGTAACCGTAATAATTAGTGAAATAAAGTAGTAAAAAGTCGTAATTTGGGCTTAACCAAAATATATAAATTATCAGCGATTGGGCGATGTTGACTTTAGGGTTTCTGTGTTTGAGAAATTTAAATATATAACGCTTACAAATTCGGTAGCTAAAACTAGTTGGCTACAATATATAAATTAACTATGAGCTTTTTAGCATTTAACGACATATGCCGAAGGTTTTTTGGCTAAGGAAAATCTAATCATGACCCTCAAAATTTACCACACACAAATTAGCTACTCGCTAATCAGCATACGTATTACTTGTGCAACTTTAACATTTGAGTGTATTAACTTTTTGAGACTGCCTGGAGGCTGTCGCTTTTAAAATGAGTGAAATTTCCGGGTATTCATTTTACAATGCGTTTTTCTTGAATATCTGGCCTTGCAGAAATTTTTCTGGTTTATGACTTACTTAGCTATCTCAGACAGAAATTTATAGGCTACTGAGTAATGACGTGTCGGAAGTATTGGCAATTTTACACCGTTTCAGTACTAATCAACCAGATTTGTTTGCAATAGCAGACTAATCCGGCTTATTACCCCTATGAATTTTAAATCTGTATAATATAAAGTTGCCATTATTTCATTTATTGTGTTCCAACAACAATAGTGAAATCGTCATATGATTGGAGTTTCTGTTTCCGTTAAACGCAAATCAGTGGTATAACTGATTCATACATGACATGCGTACTGCCGTGCCTAATGTGTAAGGACTTCCAAATCAATTAAAGGGTCCCACAAAGTTAATAAGCTTTGCCGCCGCACAAGTTTTAAGTCCTTCGTCACGGCCCGGGCTAGGTTATCCGAGATATTACCAGCTGTGAAACGTATCAATTTGTAAAGTATCAACCAGTGCAGCAACGTATCAAAAATCTGGTGCACTTACGCGAGAGCACAATACATAAGGCGGAACAAAACTGACGAACGAGGCCAAATGAGCGTGAATAACGCAATGCTCAACCAGAATCGCACTCAAGTCGTTAAATTTTTTCAACAATGGCGGCGCTGTCCTGTTTGACATGCTGACCGAAAAAATAACTGGTTCTTTGTAAGACAGCTTCGTTTTGTATATATGCCTTTTTAAGCAAATGTGACACCGGCAGGAGTAGTGCGGGCTGTAACGGGTCGGCCTTGAAACATTGCGCGTAGTGACGTGGAGGTCACACTGTCTGTCTTAAAGAGAGTAGAACCCAGGCTTATTTTCTGCTTTAAATCCTTATATTAAAATATTGTAATAGACCCCTGGATATGAGGTGCCCCGGTTGGCTGTCTGTGGGCGCTAAGCACGGTACTGGACAATTGTACCCCGTCTCTCTGACCGTTTCAGGGGCTGCTTATTATACGTACTGCGTACGTACATAATCATTCCCTCGCTGTACTGTGTAACACAATCTTTTGTGAGGTTTGTCCTTCGGGTAATAAACAGGAATATGTCGTTCATAACTTTCTAATATGTCTGAGCTTCATTCAATATGATGTGTAGTCCAGCTATGACTGGAACGTATATATTGTAGTTTATAGTTATTAGAATTTCAGCCGCATTCAACAATGTTAGGTGCGTAATATTATTTTTGCGTATTTTGTTTCTAGTTAAAATGGTCTTTTCAAGTCGATGAGTAGAATTTACTAAGTAATTGAGAATAATGAATGTTCTAAGCTTTAGTTATTAGATATGTTTTCAACTGTTTTTTGTGGTTTCTACCTCTAGATAAGTTCAACACGAACCCGTTATATTACGATATTTTATGACAATCGGGATTACACCGCAAATATTCGATGTCCTTGTCGTCGATCCCTACCTGGATAACAGGGTTCCACCGGAATTCCTGTTGCGGCATTGCACAACGCAACAACCGGAGTTTTTACGGTGTGGAGCGTAATCATGTAAACATTAAATCGCGAAACGTTTTATGTTTTGTACTTGGGGGTCGAAAGGTGGATGTCCGTTAGTCCGTCTGTCCGTCCGAAAAGAATCTCAGGAACGGCTGAACCAATTTTGATAAACTTCTTTTTTGTTTGAAAGCCAATTATGCTGGGGGTTAACCTCGCGTTGGGGTTAATTTACATAATTAATGAAGCCTAAATTAGGACTTTCCACAATATTTCACTAAATTATTACAGTTAGAAGCAATCTAATTTTAGCATTAAAGGGTTTTTGGGTGCGAGGAATCTGCGTAGACAACTTACAAACCTCCAAAACCGATAATTGAGCAGTTAGCCAATAGATAATTTGCATATTAGCATAGTTTATAAGCCTAAATTAGGACTTTTCACAATATTTCACTAATTATTAAGGTTAAAAGCAATATAATTTCAGCACTAAAGGGTTTTTGGGTGCAAGGAATTTGAAGAAATTAATGTTTACAAACCTCCAAAACTGATAATTGAATAGTTAGCTAATAGGTAATTTACATATTAGGTAAATTGACAAGACAAAACTAGGACTTTTTAAATTATTTCAATAATTATTAGGGTTTACTGAAGGTTTTTGGGTGCGAGGAATCTGAATTAATTGTTTACAAACGTCTAAAACCGATAAGTGAGTAGTTAGCTAATAGATCATTTGCATATAAGCATAAAAGATAATCCTAAATTTGATGTACGTAATGTAAATTTTGTGGTTTTTAACGTAGAAGGGTGTGAGATGTGATAAAAAACTTGAAGTCGACCATAGCTGCCATGTGTGACGCGAACAACAGGGTTCAACCGGATAGCAAAAAATACAGGGGCCGGATACTTCAATACCCGGCGGCGGCAGTTGTCAGAGTCAGATCTTTAAGTATATACGTACTAGGGATGTGCCGATTAATCGGCATCTGTAATAATCGGCAGTTTTCGTGAGTATGGGCACCGGCGCTGCAAAAAAATTGTCGATTCTTTGCCGATACTTTTTCACATAACAGTCAGTTGGAATGCCATCAATTTCATTTGTGGGCGCATATCAGTGTGTCCGGACAGGAAAACTGATATCTTTCTTGCGTTTGTTTTTGAAAAAATTAATTGAAATGAACCGTTATGTTTCAACAAAAATTTTGCATAATCATGCAAATTTAATAGCATATATACTTGATATAATACAAAGTTTACAATTCTAATGTTTAGAAAACTTATTACGTAACAAATTTGAATTACGTAATTAGCGAAAAACAGTTTTTCAAGGACAAAGTTTCCAATTTTTCAATGACTATGAATGATTTGCCAGGAAACTGTAAAAAATTTCGGTTCCTGCATCTTTGAATTCAGGCACAGGAACAAAATTTCTGCAGGATATCGAATCGGAACAGGAAGTCTGGTGGAACCCTGCTATAATATGTCGTAACTGTGTTTTTTACTAGTCTTAGAATTAAGTGCGCGTATGTATATACTTATTTTTGTTATTTCGAACGATTTTGGTCATGTAGTATATATATTTAATATAGAGTTAAGCAATAACTGTCCGGCAATTTAGAATACCGAATTAGTATGTTGATTTTTATTTTTTGCCGGAGCCGGATATCCGGTTGAATTGTAATATATTAGAGTTTTCCCGGAAATTTCAATGCAATTATGTTGTTCGTACTTAAATTCTGGTTTCTATATAAGCTATTTCTGCTTAGAGTCATGGGGCCTAGAACATCGATATATGATGCAAGAAATCTTTTGATACTGTTACAGAAAGACTGAATGATGTTCATAGTTTTATACACAGTAAGGATCGTTCTACCGGTTGTAGTTATTGATTCACCGTTTGAAACACACACAAAACTTAAATTTTTCATAGGGTCACATCAATTTTAAAATTGCGTCTGATTTTTCGCTGGTTTAGTTCGCGAGGTTTTCAAAAATCAACCTTTACTGCTGCACTACAAGTCTTAGTTGCCTGGATCCCTCCCTGTCAAATGAAAATGATGGTTATACACTTGGAAAAGTTTATATATTTTTATTTCATATGAACCAAACTTGAACAGCAACCACTGCAAATCATTTTGAAACCCTGTTCCTGGCTTAGCTCCGGTAAAGTCATGGCCTCAGAACAGCTCTAATGTATATATTGTTATATATATACGTATAATTTGTAAACGTATATCTACATTTTAGTTATCCTGGGGCGGGGTTTGAAACTTGGCCTCGGGACCAATGAATATTCCGTAAGAATGTATTTTGTCTTGTCAAAATGGCCGATTAAAGTGTTTTGCGACAGTGTGATTCATTCCGAGCCTGTTCGAAGGGTATGGCGACAGTAGCCAAGTGAAAAATAAAATAAAAAAATAAATTTTGGTGGCGATTTATTAGTTCAGTTGTATTAAGCGGCAATTCAAAACAGATAAAAATATTTAAAAGTTTTGTTAAAAAATCTTATTTTTATTTTCGGTAACGGTTAAAAATTGACACAGACCGAGACCAAAAGTTTTGGCCTCGGTATCCTGGGTCTCGGTCTCGGTTTTTTGACCGAGATTGCCCATCCCTGTCTGTGACATTATGCATACTTAATTGAGCGAAGCGAAACTCAGAGCGAAGCGTTTTATGTTTTGTACTCTGGGGTCGAAGGGTGGATGTCCGTCCGTCTGAAAAGAATCTCAGGAAGGCCTGAACCGATGTTGATAAACTTTTTTTGTTTGAAAGCCAATTATCCTGGGGTGTTAACCTCGCATTGGGGTTTTAAAATTTTAAGCCGTTTATTAGCTACAGGCTAATTTGCATAATTGGTTAAACCTAAATTGGGACTTTTTTTAGATATTTCACTTTCAGTACAAAAGGGTTTTTGGGCACGAGGAATCTGGATAAATTGTCTACAAATCTTCAAAACCGATAATTGAATAGTTAGCTAATAGCTAGCTAATATGCATATTAGCATAATTGATAACCCTAAATTAGGACTTTTAGCACTATTTCACTAATTAGGGTTGAAAGCCAATTATCCTGGGGTGTTAACGTCTAATAGATAATTTGCATATAAGCATAATTGATAGTATTTTCAATATCTCGCTAATTATTAGGCTTACAAGCAATCTAATTTTTGCAATAATGATGACGCCGGTTTTAAAATGGGGGAGCCCCCACCTTTGTCTGGGTCCTAGAATTACGGTACCGTCCTGAGGTTCTGTAGTTTGTTTGCGTACGAACTTCACAAATACGTACGTACGTATTGTGCATGGTGTACTCGAACGAAATACTGTAATCGCTGATGTGATAGACTTTGAAAACATTTTTTAAATGATTGGCTTATTGCCAGCACGTGGCAATGCGCAAATTTATTTAACTGTCGAAGTGTCAGTGTGTGTGCGCGCTAGTTTGTTGTTTTGTGGATGTTTATGCTTTGTCAATGTAACCACGTATAATGGATGATGTCTATATACATACACGTATATGCGGTGTATGTGTAGATTTACGGCATAGCTACTGGGTTTAGGTGTCAAACCCTCCGTGGTTTTCGTCCAGGAATCCCTAGCTTTTTTGTTGGTAACACAAGAAACCCTATATAGGTGAACTAACCGCCTATTCAAATCTTCGCTAGGCCTTTGATTGTACATATTGTGACGGTTCAAGTTTTCCTATATGTATCTATATATACATAACACAGACCCATCAATGTGTAAAATTTTTCGAGATGTGCTGATTAATCGGCCTCGGTCATACTACTATTGACACTTGGTGAGTATCGGCATCGTTACTGCAGTAAAATTGCCAAGTATATAAGTGTGTCTGTCTGCTGGAAGAAATTAGTGTCTCTTGCACTTGAGTTTGATGAAATTATAATAATCCGATCAGTTCGTTTAAGCATCGTGTATTAAAATTGGAATCGTCATCGTTTCGGCATCGTCAAAATTTGAAAATAAGAATCGGCATCAGCAAAAATTTTGGTATCGGCACATCATTAAAGTTTTGTTTATAATAAACTGCATTCGTAGCCAACCAGACTATATTTTGTTTGCATTGTCTACGCCAACGAGTGAAATTGATAGCATTCCAAATCACTGCTAAGTGCAAAAAGTATCAGCAGAAAATTGGCAATTTTTTGGAGTGGCGATACCGATAGCCAGTGTGGCAGCAAATGTTCGGATTTGGATTTGGCGAAAATTTGCGGTTCGGATTCGGTTCGGCGATGTTTTTCATTTTTAAGCAATACAAACTTTGAATAACTTGTTCTGTTTCAGGTCACAAATCGCAGAACTGAGGTAGGACACGAAATATATTAACGTTTAAAAGTTACCCGGCTGGCACTGCGCTGATATATATTCTGTAACAAATTATAGATACGTATAACTCAAATTTGTAACATGCAAGATTCGGATTCGGCAAATTAGCAATGGATTTGGCTTCGGTCAAATCGTGCATTCGGTGCCAACTTGACCGATATTAACAAAAAGTGATCTCAGGAACGGCTGAACCGATTTTGATGAACTTTTTTGTTTGAAAGCCAATTATGCTGTGGTTTTAACCTCGAATTTGGGTTTAAATTTTTAAGCCGTTTAATAGCTACAGGCTAATTTAATTAGCATAATTAATTAAGCCTAAATTAGGACTTTCTACATTATTTCACTAATTATTGCAGTTACAAGCAATCTAATTTCAGCATTAAAGGGTTTTTGGGTGCGAAGAATCTACATCGGCTGTTTACAAACCTCCAAAACCGATAATTGAGAAGTTATGCCTAAATTAAGACTTTTTACAATATTTCACTAATTATTAAGGTTAAGGCAAAATAATTTCAGTACTGAAGAGTTTTTAGGTGCGAGGAATTTAGAATAAAGTGTGTAGAAACCTTTAAAACCGATAATTGAATAGTTAGCTAATAGTTAATTTGCATACGTGTAAGCATAATTGATAAGCCTAAATTAGGCGTTGTTAGAATGTTTCACTAATTATTAGGGTTACAAGCAATCTAATTTCAGCAATAATGGATTTTGGGTGCGAGGAATCTGAATACATTGTCTACAAATCCTCACAACCGATAACCGAATAGTTAGCTAATAGCTAATTTGCATATTAGCTTAATTGGCAAGACAAAATTAGGACTTTATAAATTATTCCAATAAGTATTAGGGTGGCTGAAGGGTTTTTGGGTGCGAGGAATCTGAGGAAATTGCTTAAAAACCTCCAAAACCGATAAATGAATAGTTAGCTAATAACTAATTTGCATATTACCTTAATTGCTTACGTGTGTTCGAGCTTTGCTCAATAAATGTAGTCCCACTACGACTGGTGTATATGAGCTGCAGATGACGGAATTTCATAGCATAGTACAGTGATCCTCGTGCAGTTGTTTTGTGTTGAAAACAATACATATGATTGCGTATTGGCTTTAAAATAATTTTGTATGACGGCGGGCGGCTTTTTTGTGATATATATCCAGCATTTTATGCTTGTGTGTGCTTGTATTAATGACATATGTGTACGTAGTTTTCAAGCTGTTTTCGAGAAGGGTGGTTGGTTCTATATGTGTTGTTTGTTTAATGTTTGAAACAGTGAGTGTACTTTCTACAGTTGTGTTTAAAAAACTTCATATATACGTTAGACCTGACCCGGGCACTATGCCAAGCCGGTCCAGGTGTTCAGAATGTTATCACGACAATTCGCCGCCCGACAACTCGTCGTTCGACTTTTGTAGTTCGAAATTTTATTGACTACAATTCTTTATCCAGTGTTATGCTTAGTCTTAGACATACGCTTAGGATTATGCTTAGATTTGTTCATAGGCTTTAGAAATCTGTTGGCAAGTTGTCGGGCGATGATCTGTCGTAGTTTCATTCAGAAGAAATCACAGTTCGAGCAGGTCCGTAGCGAGGTCACCTTACTAGGGTAGGGTGTGCTAAAAATTTTCAGGCGGGGCATTCAAGGGTTTTCAGTGAGTTATGACAAAGGTTGAAAATTTTCTAGGGGGGCCAAAATTTTCCAAGGAGGGGCTGAGCCCTCTGCCCCACCCCCTTGGCTACGGGTCCGAGTTCGGGACAGATCTGCTTTACACGTGCATACATATGTAGTTAGGGATTTTTATTTTGTTCGCAAAATGAAGAAATATATGTGCGAAATTGGATCCTAGCTTATTTTATTGCAGCGTTATTTGTTAGCGGCTGAATGTTCAACAGGCTCAAAGAAACGGATACATTTAAGTTAAGTACGAATATCCTCACTGAATATATTTCAGCCTTTGAAGAACTGGCTTTTTCTGCCTTGGTTTACGGCTTCGGCTCACGGTACGTATGCAACTTGCTAGGTTTTGTATTTCAAATAGGTACTAACTAGTACGCACGTGTTGAGTTTTCCCCACCTCTCTTTTGGAGATTGACCGATTTTACATTTCACCCACGGTCGCTAACTCTTCATTTTTAGAATATTCTATCTGTTTAAGCAAGATTTTCAATGCCACATAATTTAAGTCGGCTTAGTCGGGTATCAGCAAAACGCAACGTGCATCAGAGAAAGCAAATTTTTCTGAGTGGTATGTTTGGATGTTGGCTATAAAATTTCAGATTGGCTAATTTTTTGGGGTTTTAGCCAAATTGGCTAAAGGGTTAAATTCGAAAAAAATCAGCTTCTGGTACTCGCTAATATCAGTAACCAATCAGAATACACTGCAGCAAAATGCCTTGCGTACTGCTTAGGAGTTTGCGCTACAGCATATACATGGGCTAAGAAATCAGTACTATGAAAACTCTTGCGCGAACAAACTCTAAGGGTTGCGCAATACTTTTGTTATCGTCCGCAGACGTCAGTTCCATCACGGTACCTACCGTCGGTCACCCGTACGGCGCCGTCCGTCACCCGTACGGCGCCGTCCGTCACCCGTACGGCGCCGTGCGTCATCCTGCGGTATCATACACAAATAACTCACATACGATTACGTATGGTGACGGACGGCGCGTACGGTGACGGACGGCGCCGGACGTCAAGTATAGCGCGGCCGAAATAGATTAGAGTAACTATATTAATACGATATTCGTAGGGTTGAGTTTTACTTTTTGTTGAAATATGTATATACTTACTTAAATAACGGTTTCCGGCAACAGTGGAGACCTGATATTAGTATCCGGATCTGGCGTTATTCGATTTCGGCCGGATATCGCGGTATCCGATGCTATGGTTGTTTTCAGTATAATACTGTATCGGGTCCTTGGGTTAATATTGAAAACAACACGTTCTTGCGGTAATTTCAGCTCATATATGTACGTACATTGGATATACGTAACATATATGTGTTGAGTTTGTTTTTAGTTGTTGTGCACGCAGTTTTTATTGTGGCAGCGCTGTTTTGGCACTGTAATTTACTACGTACGTATACGTTTTGTTGCATCGCGTTGGGTGGTGGCTGGCGCCGCTGGGGGAGGTGTTACACAGAAATGCTGGCATAATTGGCAGATGATGCAGTCTTAGTCTTGTTACAGGTTTCTGTTTTTGTTATGTGCAGAGTGTTTTCTAGGCTTTTCTACAAATTTTCACGTTTTAATACACTATATACGTACTGCAAGGAAGTGCAGACTGGTTATGAGCATTGATTGTTGACATAATGGATCAGGTACATATTTCAGGTCTTATTTCTTGTTATATACGCATATGGAAACTGTGTGAGAGTGTATGCGCTTTGGCAATGTGATACATATTTATTGGGAGGATTGAAAAATTAAAATTCCATTTATGACATATGATGTTCGGCTTGCACTGGCACATCTGTTAAGATCATTTGAATTGCAATAAACTAAGTTTATGTCGCACTGGCGCCAATCGTACATATGGTGCACTCCGTCAAGTTGTTATGGATTGGATAACGTGGAAATTTTTTTAATTGTTTGTTTTCTATTGGAATTGTGCGCTTTTTTAGCGCCGCGCTTTTCCTTGTATACATTTCTATCTTCATTTACGTCACTTTTCTTACAAACCTGTGTGTGAAATAAAGTTTGGGATTAATACCGTGTCCGGATATTAAAAAAATAACGAATTTCCGGAACGTAAATTCCGGTTGCTCCCTGAATTCATTGTTCAGTCAGGTTTTGTTTTACATACACTAAGTCTACGCGCAATGGTACAAGTTTTAAGTTTTATATATAACGAATGGTGGGCGACAAATTGTCGTTTAAATGAGATTTGTTCGGGTGACAATGTGACAAAATTCAATGATGCTTGCATTTGTATCAGGCCAAGAAGGCGCTTGCTCTTTTGGACAAAAGCCATGGGGTCGTCTGCATCCCCAATATACCTCTATGTCGTAGGCCAATCTGCTATTCAGTCAAATTGGGCTAGACTGTTATCGAACTTATGGACCAACCACATTTGATTATTTGAACAGACGCAATACCGTCAATCAATCTGCGTTGGTGTTGCATCTCTGCTGTTTTGCGAAATCTCACAATCACTGTTTGGCCTAGACCAAACAGCTAGTTGCTTCAAATAGCAGATAGGCTTACGACATACGTATATACGTGTATTATTTAAAATATTAAATTTATATTAAGCACAAGGCAAACAAATATATGTTTGGAAAAATGGAAACTGATGTAATAGTACCATACATTATTCCTTTCTCTATTACAAACGACATGCGCTCATGCGTATGTACCACGTGAATTTTTAGTGTTTTAATGACGTTTAAGAGCCGTAAAGCGGACGATGTCGTTTGTGTTTGACTGAGATACTGTTGCTTGTAACGTTTTTGTTTTATAGTTTATTTTCGAGAAATTTACGCAAAAAACAGTGGAGTACACAAAATCTGTTTGCAAATTGTGTAGCTTGTTTTTTGAAGGAGCGAGCTTTGTGTTTATATATATATACGTACACTACGCTGCCTTCATTTGCAGGCGCGACAATTCAAGATGTTTGCTCAAGAAGACGCCAAACATGTGTTTTTGTAGCGCCACTTGCGCAGACATTATCTCGATGTGCTTCATATCATAAGCATAGATAGTGGTTCGTTGTTTAGTTGATTTTTTCCGTTCAACTTTTTTAATTCTAATATTAGTTCGAGTCTGGAGCTACGCCAAATAGTGAAATCGATAACATTCCAATTCACTGTAAATTGCAAAAAGTATCGTCAAAGAAGCGCCATTTTTGCAGTACGACGCCGATACTCACGAAAAATGCCGATATTAATATTACGTACCGATCGGCACATCCCCAATTTGAACATATTATCAGTAAGTAAGTATGCGGCCGAGTTTCGCTCAATGCGTGTAGTCCCACATCGACTATTCTGTAATAATTTTCTATTGCAGTGATTGTAGCTATTGATTAAGCAAGTTGTATTAAAATTGGTCATCAGTATCGATATCACCATCGGTTCTGCATCTTCAGAATTTCAAAATAAGAATCGGCAGCGGCAAAAATTTTGATATCGACTCATCACTAGTGTCTTTAAGTTTGGTTCATATGAAAAAGTACACTGTGCTTTTACTAAGGACATATATGTTACGTATGTCTGTAGCAGGGTGCAGCCGGAATTCCGGTTCCGACAAATTTTGACCTTCCGGCTCCGGTAAATTTGTATCGGAATTAAAAATTTCGGTATTAAATTTTGGTCGGTGGAAATTAAGATATTTTACTAAAAAATGACGATAAAAATTAAGTAATTTTATTCGTATAGTATATAACCCTTGACAGTCGCCGAAAGGAAAGCATCGAAAGTAGATTGTACTTCCGAGGATAATCAAAATCTAAAATACAGCAGATAAAGTAAATACCTATCTCCATTAGGGTTATTTCACCAGTAATATTGTAAAAAAGAAAATTAAAATGAATTTTTCGTTGACATGTATTTTTCATTTTCCGGTTCGTAACTTTAGCACAGTCGAATGTTTTAAAATTGAGTAATTCAAGTTAAAAAGAGTTTAACGTGTATCGTTTTTGTCTTCAAAGTTTTTTGTTTAGTTTTTCGATTTCTAAGCTTCTTTTTGTACATTTTATTTTTATTGTTTGTTGTAGTTTTCTTGTGTGTTGTTGCGTTTCAATTAAATGCTGTATTCTTGCACACACCTGAAGTCGTGTTTCTGCGGTGTCGATGCAGACAAGGAAGTGAATTTGATATACGTACCTACGTACGTACGCTATACGTTTTACTGTACGTATACGTGAACATACGATATGTATATATGCCAGGGTTTGAATGGCATTCTGATTCGTGTTCAAATTCCGGCACAATTGAAGTTCTATTCCGGCCAGGTTTTTACGGTGGTAGAACTGCGGTACGTGTTATTACGTAAGTCTAAGGTTAATCGTACCTTTTTTAGTTGAGTTGGTTACGATCAGTGTGCAGCCGGAATTACAATTTACCGGAACCGGAAGCGGAGTTTGAAAAATTTATCGGAGCCGGAAAATGAAATTACATTTTTTTTGCAATATTGTTGGTGAAATGACCTTTATTTGAAGAGCTATTCACTTTATCTGCTGTCTTGTTAGATTTTCATAATCCACGGAAGCGCAATCTAACTTCGAAGGTTTATTGTCGGCGATTGTCAAGGGTTATATACTATACGAATGAAATCTTCTTAAATTTTAATTGCAAAATATCTTAATTTCCACCGACCATAATTTAATGCCGGAATTTTCAATTCCCGTAAAAGTTTACCAGAACCGGAACCGGCGTTGGCACTGCAAAAAATGTAGACTCTGCCGATACATTTTGCACAAATCAGTCAGATGGTACGCTATCAATTTCTTCATGTCTGGGCGCATATCAGTGTGTTTCAGGAAAACTGTTATCTCTCTTGCGTTTGTGTTTGAAAAAATTATTTGAATGAACCGTTCTTATAAAATTATACGTACGTAATGGTTTATGATGGTTAGGGTTTAAGTCTTCATATAAATGATGAAATGTAGTATCCTATTTGTATATTAAACATGGTGTACTGAAGTTGGAATCGGCATCGGTTCGGCATCGACAAAATTTCAAAATAAGAATCGGAATCTGCAAAAATGTTAGAATCGGCACATCCCTAATTGAAACGTCAAATTCAGAGATTTTGTACATAGGCAAAAGTGAAACGTTGGTCTTTTCTCTAGCTTCCCAACCTGAGTTTAGATAAAATTGGTTGATTTTGACAATATTTCCTTTTCATATTGGGTTTCCAGAATTTCAAAAGAGTCGGTATTGGCATCTGCAAAAATTTTGGTATCGGCATATCACTAAAAAATGCCGTATTAAATACCGGAACCGGCCAGTGAAACGTTCCGGATTTGTTTATCGGCCTGAAATTCCGATTACACCACGATAAGCTTAATATCGATGCGGATTCGACGCGTCGGTTACGTAAGGTTTAATTATTTTGCTGATTTCTTTTTTAGATCATATTTATTGATTAGGCTTGTAATAAGTATTATATTCTTGCGATCTTGTGCTTTGCACAAAATATTCACTATCTGAAAGCATTTTGTTTAAACTGTTTGAATAGGGAAAGCTTCGTATCATTATTGGTACATTTTCTTATATTCGATTCAGTTTCGTTGGTGTATTTGGTGCGGTTTTTTCGATCGTTTGCCATTTATGAGTAATTGGATTACTCGGAAGTTAAAGTCCACTGGTAAGATCTAAATCTATGGCCTATATTCTCAAATGCATATAGCACCTATTACCAGTTAGTACGTAATAGGTTTTCAAACTAACGAACTGGTGCAATTACAGATCTCAAAATTTGTACAGTAGCAGAGAAAATCGAAAGCGATTAATGTGCTGAATTTCAAACCTCACTATTCCCTGCTTCGAAAGTTACAAGGCCTACGTATCACCAACTTGTAATAGGTGCTACACACATTTGAGAATACGAACTTAGATTTCTAGTGCCTATTGTAGCAATTTGCACTAGTATAGGCTTGTTTATGTACTTATGTAAAAAAAGGCTAGAACTTTCACTTTTAAGAAGCAGGTCGTTTTAATATTTACCGTTGAAGCCATAAGTATTTTTCGAACTGATTAGTATCACATCGACTTGTGTTGTTTGGTTTCCTTAATCCTTACGATGACTACAGTAACACTAATTTTAAACGCACAGCAGCTTTGGCCGTGATTTTTGATTTATACAGTTACTTTGGACGAGTTGTCAAATAACTGATTTTGCGCCCTGTCAACGATTTGGGACGGCGCCAAATCAGTGATTTGATCATAACTCGTTACTCAGACGTTTGATTGAGAAAAATTTAACGACATTCAACTCAGCTCTGCAAGCTGCGTCGAATGATTGGTATATAATATGTCTAACTTATTTTGACAAAAAATTTTGGGGCCCAAAAGGCAGGGACGTCAATCATTGAATATTTCAAATTTGGGCGTGAAATAATCAGGAGAGGTAGCGAGAAGTTCAAATATGAAACATTTCAAAAATCAACCATTTTTGGGCAAACGTGGGCTGGGGGAATAACCGAAAACACGCCTGAAATCAACCCCCCAAAGTGAGGTGGTGTTGGTGGTCGTCGTGGTCGTGGTCGGGACAACACGCAACGTGTGCTTGTACATTTTGCAACATGCGATTTCAGACATTTGCGCACTCCTGTCTATAGACTCACGAGCGACACTTGCTTTGAGAAAGTAAATTTTTTTGTGTAAATAGTACTACATTTCAGGCTTCACATTCCCTATAGTATCTGACTTTACTGCTCCTGGCAACAACGACACCGTTGAACCGGTTACAACAACAAATGCTCTTGGTACAAAAGGCACAACGCCAGCGGACACGAAAACAACTACGTATTCACTTGCTCGATTGGAGGACAGTAATCGTATAAATAAATTGAAATGCCAAACTTCTAAACCAGCAGCTAAACCAAGGCCTGGAGTACCAGAGGGTGATAAATCTGATTCGTTTGTAATACAACGCGGAAGTGTTACTGATGATCATGCCGACGATCGCCGCGCAGTTGGGCGAAACAAAGATTCAAGGGTGGATACAAGTCAAAACGGAAGGGGAGACGTTATGACGTCAGGACCGAAACTGGTTAACGGACATACTAGTCATGACGATGACAGTGATCGCACTTATCATGGCGATTGCATACAAGCCGATAACATGGCAACAGATGATTCTGTGGCGAGTTTAGTTGCAAATAAGTTGCTGAACCACTCAACAGGTAGCGGTTTCGGGTATGAATCGCTCGATGATAGTAGCGACGGGCAATGGGTGACGCCGCCGGATACGGCAAGAACGTTGTCGCGTGGCGCATTGCGTGGGTCCAGTCCGTTGTCACTGAACTTGGCGAACAGTGAATGCGAAACGGAGCAGTTTCAATCACTAGCGGCTGCTCAGACTATTCGCGGTGAGTTTTCGTATGATCTGTTATTAGAGTTGCATCCGGTCCGGATATTCCAGTTATTCCGGGTATTTTGAAAAAAATTAAGGGCGTAGGCACGATTTTGAGAAGGATGAGGCTCACATTCTATGTCACGAGAGTTTCGAAGGAGGTTTCTTGTTTTACCAAATTATTACGTGTAAGCTTCAGTGCGATTATTGCGCTATTAGTAGCACTGGATGACAGGTCATCTTTTGCTTTTAGTGTTGCGCGTATCTACATGCATGTCTTCTCACCTAATCGCGATCAGAGTAGCGTGGTTCAAATTTGGAGTTGCTTGCTGTGCTTCCACCAAATGTGAAAAATCAGTGCAGCAATCAATTAAACGTTTTAATTCATTATTATGGCAAGTGAAACGTCATTTAAAATTCAGTTTACAACACATTTACTTTTATCTATTTAATTAATGAAAAGAAAATACTAAGCTAAATTTATTTTAAGCAGTGGTTGCTTTCAAGTTTTCTGCCGGCTGGGTGGAAAAACGGAAAAGATCCGAACAAATTATTTTTTAAATCAATGTTTTACATGTACATACAGTATTCACTTGCTACCATGCCAAAGTATTAAAACGTTCTGTAATAGTACGTCTCTGAAACAAATTTTTCCAAGAGGGGGGAGTTTTCCCTGCTACAAGAGTAAAAAAGTGCCTTATTGTATATACAATAACGTTAAAATCTTTGCAACTGGGATGCCAGGTTCGGCTTTTAAATTGGAATTTTTGACTGTTTCGTTCCGGTGTTGAATCTCGAAACTTTTGTGCTAAATTCTTCAATATTTTCTGTGTTAAGGATTTTAAAGCTAGCAAAGTCTAAACATTTCATAGAATTTCTCTATAATTACATTTAGCACATCATTGTGCATAAAATGCATGCAATGTCTGAATGAAATTGGGGCGTTTTGGGTTATTCCATGTCTCTGATAATTTTCGTGACGTTGTATAAATGCCGGTTTTTATGCAATATGAAATACTGCAGGCAAGTTTGACACATAATTTCAAATATTAAAGGTTAGAAACGATAAAAAATTAGGATTCCGAATTCGGATTCTGATTATACCAGAAATCGTAACTGGTAATGGATTTTAATTGGACTTCTAATCGGAATCCAAATTCCGTGTTCGCCGTGTTCCTTTGGACCGAAAAATTTAGTTGTAAAAAAAGTTTAACAATTTGTGTATTATTTTAGCACCATTTTATTCCCTGTCACAGGCTGCAGTGGAATGGTCGGTGAAGGCCATGCCCATAACACGCTCAGATATGCACAAATTATCAATACCGAATCATATTTGGGCGAAAGCTGGTGGGGGAATAATCCTAAAGGCTCGTAAATTGTGCTAATATATTTATGGGTAGGCCATCGCAGCTTAATTCAGTTTCAGTCAATTCAAATTAATGTTTAATTCGGCTAGTTATTGGATCTCGAAATATATGCATAGTGTACGTGTTCTCGTTTGGGTCCACATGTTTATTTGTAGCTACCGTTTCTCCTAAATTAAGCAAAAGTTCCGGGTTGTTGTTGTTGTTGTTGTTAAACAGTTACAGCACCATTTGAAAAAATATAATTGACTTGTGCTCAAATCAACTGAATCGCGTTTGTGTGCTTTAGTTTCTGTTGGACTTTTCAGCTCGGAACGTGTGTATCTAGTACGTACATATATACATACATATGTGTTCTATAATTTTCTGTATTACGCGGTCCGGTGGGTCTTTTTAGTTGTTGTGGCGCACTGGGATTCGGTTGACTGAATAATACTGTTTGTTTTGTATATTTACTTCAGTATATATATGTGAAGGGCTTCTAATATCTGCTCGGTGTATGACTGTGACATTGGTATGATGGTGGTTTTTTTTAAAAGTTTAATCACTTTGTTTAGGTTTGTGTGGACTAGCATGGTTGGGCAGTCGTTATTTCCGTACATTTACATTGCGTTTAACGGAATTTAATTTACAAAATCGATTTTGAATTTCATTGTATTATACAGAAACGCCTTGTTGTAACCAGTATATAAAACGGTTGCATTCCAGTGTTCAGAATATATTTGATAAAACCCCGGACGACATGTAACCAAATAGTTTAGGAGTATACATGTAACATATTCCATTACTTTAGTGGAAGAGAATTTCATCCGAATAGAAATTTTAGTTTAACAAAAATAGCGCGACGTTGTGACACTTATGTGCAGGGTGGCATAGAGCCCACGATTTGACCGATTCTGAGCGTGAATGAATTACGATTTTGCCGAATCCCGTTCCGAACCTGAATCTGAGCCTTGGTACTGAAAAATCCCTTCATTTGGCTACAAATTTCGTATGAAATCGAAACTGTTTTCCGATTCAAACACAATTGATGTTTCGATTCCGATTCCGGCTGAAATTCGCGCACAATTTATGTTTCGACTGCGATTCAAGTATCAAGAATGATATGCACTTTTTGGGTGCGATCCCGTTATGGCAAAAATGGGCATCCGAATCCGATAGTTTGTTGGTTATATAACGTTTGTTATCAACGGTTTTTATGTCATGGGCCAATGTATAGAACAGGGTCGTAACAGTTTCTGTGAACTTTAGTTTTGTCATATTTTGCGCAGTGCTGGTTACTGGCTAATATTATTTATTTACAGTTCAGCTTAGCGGTATATACAGTTTTGAGAGTGTCTCAGGTTTGCGTCATGATAGTTGCGACTGCCAGTAACTTATGCCCAACTTTGAATTTAATTTACCAGATACCGTAACCGGATACGGATATTGAATTTTTATCGGATCAGGAGCCGGATGCCGGATATTGTATATATTAAAATAATATATTTTTCGCCGTATTTTTAGCGTGTTCAAGGTTTTCGTCTGTTGTAAAGTTGATAGTTGCTGCTGATAAACTGAAATTATTTAATGCAAAAATGCGTTTAACTCTCGCTCGTGTTACTTTGAGAGTAACTGAAAATGCATCAAAACGTGAACTTCTTGACCTGCCGAGGTTAAAGACGCTCACTTGTAAGAAGCAGTTTTATGATATTCGGCACCACAAATATGCGGTGCGCGGTAGGTTTTTACCGGATACGGATATCAGTTTATGCCGAATATCAAGCCGGAACCAGATATCTGGTGGCACCCTGAATTCATTCGTATGAAATGTACCGGTAAAAATCCTGGGCACTGGCAATTAATATATGTATATACAGCAGAGGTGGAACCGGTAAAGAAAAGTGTGGCCGGGAGGGGTCGGCCGACCTGTGTTTTTCAATTACTGTTTAATTGCCATTATTATTAGCTTGTTGCAGCTGTTGTGATCAAAGAGGAACCGTTTTTTGCCAAGTTTTCTAAATGTCCAACAGTAATTCGGTGACGAAAATTATTTTCAAATTCCGGTCCGGGTTCGTGTAAAGAGATTCAATTCCTGTTTCTGTTCCTGCAAAATTTAGCTCCTGTTGGAATCCATACATATATACGTATATCAGGGTGCAACCGAAATTGCTTGTGTTAAGGTTCAATGGCACCAATCGATCTAGGTGCTTTGTTGGTACATAAATGAATGGTGCGTTGTGTAAGTAAGTCTATTTAACTAAAGTAGCACAACCCAGCCAGCTGTCGACTACTTGCCCTAGTGGCAAAATTGGTCCGGTTAGTGAACCAGGGTAACTACCAGCCTACCTACCGACATTTTGGTGATCACTTCATCTAGTTGTTACAATTTTTTGAGATATACACAAATATATACATATATATACGTAATGTTATACACATATATAACATAACATAATATAAAAGTGTTTTTGTTGAACCTATTCAATTTGCCTATTTAGCAGTTTTTAACTATGTAGCTTCTTGCTTACCCAAAACCTGCTGTATTTCGTGCTCGCCTAGGGTATACCGTATCTATACGATAAAATTGAAACTTGTTTAAAGCTGCAAGCGCGTTGTATCTAGGCTACCATTGGCGGTTTTCATCATTTTGGTAGTGCTTTTGTGTCCTCGCTAAACAATTAGCATGTCAGATTCCATGTTTTGTAATCTCATGGGTTGGTATATGCCAATTTTTGCGTTCCTTGCTTTTTGGGTAACGTAACTTCATATATAATACATAGTTGGCACGTTTTGACAACCTGGATTAGTTAGTTACGCGTTTTAGCAAAAATAGCTAGAGGACAGGGTTCTACCACAATAATTTTTGTTCTGTCAAGAATTCCATGCAAAAATTTAAAAGAACGCGAATGTTTAAATTTGTGTCAGATTATTTATAGAAACATAAAATTTGTCTCCGTTCAGTTTTCTCAATTGTTATATTAAAGGTTTGGCGTGAAAATTTTTGGGTCAAATTTTTAATTTTTGAGCTCATTTTCAATAGTACTGCGTTTTTCAATGCCGGAACAGGAATAGAATTTTGACCGGAACTCAAATTCACGTGAAACCCTGTTGGTTTGGAATGACGTTACGTTCGGCGCCGTACGACAATTCAAATAGCTCGAGAAGAAGGATAGCGCTACCGTTACCATAACTCATAAACGGGAAGTGTAGCAAATCTGAAACGACGTTGCTTTCTTTGCTAAGTTTAATTGGTGAATTTATTTGTAGGCTTTCAGACTACAGGTTAAGGTTTCTACTTTCTATGTACTTCGAAAAAGTCCCGAAAAATGGTTTGAAATTTGAAAATTCGTTAAAATAGTTCTGAAATGGCTAACACATCCTGTTTGTAGCATTGGAGATGACTGTTATCTTTCAGTCGAATTTCATGTATTTCATCTTGTTCTGTTTAGTTCTAAATTTTAAGTTGAAATTCATGGTGTGTAATTTATTTTGTAAGACCGCGGCGTCCGGCTCAGTGAAGTATATATAGCGCAACCATAAGAAAGACGAATACGAAAAAGAAACCGTAAATTTATTTTGTAAGACCGCGGCGTCCGGCTCAGTGAAGTATATATAGCGCAACCCTAAGAAAGACGAATACGAAAAAGAAACCGTAAATTTATTTTGTAAGACCGCGGCGTCCGGCTCAGTGAAGTATATATAGTGCAACCCTAAGAAAGACGAATACGAAAAAGAAACCGTAAATTTATTTTGTAAGACCGCGGCGTCCGGCTCAGTGAAGTATATATAGTGCAACCCTAAGAAAGACGAATACGAAAAAGAAACCGTAAATTTATTTTGTAAGACCGCGGCGTCCGGCTCAGTGAAGTATATATAGTGCAACCCTAAGAAAGACGAATACGAAAAAGAAACCGTAAATTTATTTTGTAAGACCGCGGCGTCCGGCTCAGTGAAGTATATATAGTGCAACCCTAAGAAAGACGAATACGAAAAAGAAACCGTAAATTTATTTTGTAAGACCGCGGCGTCCGGCTCAGTGAAGTATATATAGCGCAACCCTAAGAAAGACGAATACGAAAAAGAAACCGTAAATTTATTTTGTAAGACCGCGGCGTCCGGCTCAGTGAAGTATATATAGTGCAACCCTAAGAAAGACGAATACGAAAAAGAAACCGTAAATTTATTTTGTAAGACCGCGGCGTCCGGCTCAGTGAAGTATATATAGTGCAACCCTAAGAAAGACGAATACGAAAAAGAAACCGTAAATTTATTTTGTAAGACCGCGGCGTCCGGCTCAGTGAAGTATATATAGCGCAACCCTAAGAAAGACGAATACGAAAAAGAAACCGTAAATTTATTTTGTAAGACCGCGGCGTCCGGCTCAGTGAAGTATATATAGCGCAACCCTAAGAAAGACGAATACGAAAAAGAAACCGTAAATTTATTTTGTAAGACCGCGGCGTCCGGCTCAGTGAAGTATATATAGCGCAACCCTAAGAAAGACGAATACGAAAAAGAAACCGTAAATTTATTTTGTAAGACCGCGGCGTCCGGCTCAGTGAAGTATATATAGCGCAACCCTAAGAAAGACGAATACGAAAAAGAAACCGTAAATTTATTTTGTAAGACCGCGGCGTCCGGCTCAGTGAAGTATATATAGCGCAACCCTAAGAAAGACGAATACGAAAAAGAAACCGTAAATTTATTTTGTAAGACCGCGGCGTCCGGCTCAGTGAAGTATATATAGCGCAACCCTAAGAAAGACGAATACGAAAAAGAAACCGTAAATTTATTTTGTAAGACCGCGGCGTCCGGCTCAGTGAAGTATATATAGCGCAACCCTAAGAAAGACGAATACGAAAAAGAAACCGTAAATTTATTTTGTAAGACCGCGGCGTCCGGCTCAGTGAAGTATATATAGTGCAACCCTAAGAAAGACGAATACGAAAAAGAAACCGTAAAAAATACGTTTAAACACGTTTTTCGCGAGTTTACTGGGACGGCAAACATACTGTCTGCTTTTTTAACTCTGGGCTGAAGTCATTCAAGTCTGAAACTACATATATATAAATATTGGCACATTTTAAATTTTTCTCTCATATTCAAATGCCCTGTATATTTTATAGTATATACATTTCTATGCGTAACAATGCTTTAATCATACTGAATCGTCTCCAAGTGCAACCAGATTTAGTATTAGCGACTTTGTCGGCGATAAAAACTTTTTATTGTATTCCGACAGGGTACCGGTACATAAAGCTTTTGGTTTTGCTGATTGCTAATGTGGGTATTTCGTTTTTTATTATTAATTTTTTGAGTCATATACATGTGTAAGTAGGTTTGCAATGCGTACGTACATACTTTGAGAACGGGAAAAAAGAGTTGATGGGTTTTGGAACTCGGCTGTTTGGGTTAAAGTGTTCTCCGCTTGTGTGTTCGTCGATAAATCTAAAGTGTCGCTGCCTGCAACGGTTTTGGGTTTGAGCTGAAAAGTTTGGTAAAAATGTGATCGAAGAGGTTTAGTTTAGTCGGTTATATAATGTATGTATATATTTATTATTCTCTGGTATGGTATGTCTACACGTGTGTTATAATTGAAAATAAACCAACTTCAATTTTAGTTGTACCTATTTTCTGGTACTGGGTGTGGTTTTGCGAATACAATACTAGTTTTAAAACATAGCAGGTTAAGTATGCAGTAAGCTATTCTGGACCAAAGTAAAGAGAGAAACAATTCGTTTTATGACACATTATTAAATTTCTATTTCAAGCGGTTGGCTTCCTATTTGGTTCATTGTTTGTGGTTTGCGGTCTGAGTTTGGTAATCGGATGGCATGTCATATGCAGTGAGGTTGGTATATATATTCAGGGTGCAACCGGGACCGGAACCGTAAAATAAAATAAAAAATGCTACCGAAAAATTCATTTTAATTTTCTTTTTTGCAATATGATTATTGAAATAACTCTAGTTGGAGATAGGTATTCACATTATTTGCTGTATTTTAGATTTTCATAATCCACGGAAGCGGAATGAACCTTCGATGGTTTATTTTCGGCGATTGTCAAGGTTTTTAATACTGCACTTTTTATTTAGTTCGGGTAAAAATTTACCGAAAGCGGAAGGTGAAAAATGCTGGGATCGGAATTCCGGTTGCACCCTGTTATATACGCCAGGATGCAAAGCTGGACTGGATTATACAGGAATAGAAACATCAAATTTTTACGGGAATTGTAATCGGATTTTTGGTTCTGTAAAGCTAAACTACAATGAATTATTGATAAGTTAACACAACGAAAGCAATTTAATAGATAAATAAAACGGAATTTTTGTGCAGCACTGGCTGTTCGTGATTAAACTCGTTTACAGTATGGATCGCTCTGGTTTATAAACCACACAGCTCTAAGAATATTGTCATACTAGATATATTTATAACCTTTTGAGCGCTATGGGTCATAGGTTTTTATATAGGAAATAGAAATGTGGTCGTTCCGAATTGCCGCAGTATCAAGCTACTAGTTATCCATTCTTTAGTTAGCGTAATAGCTACGCAGTTAAGTTTGCTGTGTTGTGTTATTAAATTTAGGGCGCCACCGGATATCCGGTTCCGGTTTAATATCCAGCAAAAACTGATATTCGTATCCGGTATAAACCTACCAGATACGGGATATTCACGGTCGTGGTGCCGAATATTATAAAATTGCTTTTTACAAGTGAACGACTTTAACATCTTGCTGCGATTACATTTATGGGCAAAGGAAGAAGTTCAATTTTTGATACGTTTCAGCTGCTTTTAACTTATGTAAGCGAGTCAGAGTTAAACACATTTTTGCATTATATAGTTTCAGTTTATCAGCAGCAATATGAACTTTATAACACACGAAAACCTTGAGCACTCTAAAACAGCGAAAAAATACGTATATTATTTCAACATAGACAATAGCGTTTATCCTGTTCCTGTTCCGATAAAAATATCCGGTTCCGGTGTTCGGTAAAATAATATCTGGTCGCAGCCTGATTAGATTAACAGTCTGCAGCGTTTTTATAATATATTTGTTTTTGGGGTTTTTGAGGGCATGAGTATTACTAAACCGCCTTTGAGGTGCAGGAGTACTTAGCGTCGCGCTTGAAATGTTGTTCACTACAGCTAGTTAATTTATATATTAAAGCTGGAACGCCCCACATACGTATTTTGAGCAACTTCCCAGCATTTTTACAACAACTTTGCAAATACACGTGATTGTTCTATGAAAGGAAAATTTGTAAAGAAATTTTTGTGCTTTCGCTAATTTTGCGCATTGCGCAAAGTTGACAGACTAGTTGCTATTAATTGATATTTGCTGATTTAAATAGTTTTTGTAGCATTGTTTGTCGACAAGTTGATTTGGATGTAGTATTGGAAGTTTAAAGCTCGGGACAACGAGCAACTTGTATAGCAAAGTAATTTCTTTTCTAGGCAATTTGAATTCTGTAGAACTCGGAGTTTGTGACCAATGCTGATTGCTGTGTTTGTCAAGCTAGTTAGTATACGCAAAGATCGACGGAAGTGTGTAGCTGTTAACACTTTAATAGTATATACATAATATGGGTTTGGGTTTTGCTTGTATCAGCTATACAATGCTAAGTTTCAGCAATGCCATGCTAATTTTGAAAAGACAATCGTGTTGGGTTTATCTTTTCGGTTTAGCTTCTATTAAAATGTAAGTCTGCGAAGCTTTGGTAAAATGTTTGACCTAGGCCTAATAGCAATGGTGAAATGTAGCTGCACAACTTTTGTGTAAAACGAACACTGGTTGGTCAGCGGGATTGCGTCTGACCAAATAATTATATCTGATTGATCTATAACTTCAAAAGCGGATTAGGCTAGGCCAAATAGCTATTGTTTAAACTGGCTGATTGGCATAGGCCAACTTAGTTATTGGCAGGGGGGGGTCGGGTTCGGTGCGTGCGGTTTTTTTCCCCTTCCGGGCTCCGGCTGGTGGTTTTTTTTTGGGTTTTAAAATTCCGGTGTTTTTTTTTGGGCGTTTTTTTTACTTTGCTAATTTTTTTGATTCTTTTTTGAAAGCCACTTATACTCCAAATATAAGCCAATGAATAGCAGATTGGCACTTCAGTCGACGACGAATATATAAAATACAACAAATAAAATAAATACCTATGAAATAAAATAAGGTTGTTTCAAAAATAATAAAGCAAAAAATACGATTAATATGCAATTTTGGTGAAATCTTTTTTAATTTTACGGTTCCGTTCAAAATTTTCAAATTCCGGTTCCGGTTCCGGTAAATTGTAATTCCGGTTGCACCCTGGTTATTGGCAATGAATAGCAGATTGGCCTACGACATATATATACTGAATATGCAATTATCTTTTTTAATTTTAGGTCCTCAATCTTTTTCGAATGAGTGGTACAGTGCTCATCCATCACAGTACTCGCTTGCAGCTCCTGTCAACCGCTCGCTTTCGTCGTCTACCGCAAATACAGCCTTCCAAACGACAGCTGCTGACACTGTAAATAACAATAATTATTTATTTTATCAAAATGCCAGTAATAGCAATTGGACTGCCAATGAAATTACGCCTAACAGAGGTGTATCTCGTGTAATCTCCAATGGGTCAACGTTTTCTCCAGACGCAACAACGTCAACGTCTTCAATCGCGCTTGACATTATCGCAACAAGTGCAACAAAGCCAGTTGTCGGTTGTAATACAGACAGAGCCGTCAAAGGTACTTTAGTTTATCCTGAAAAAAATTGAGTTACTACACTCAGCCAAACAGGGATGAGCGGTGGTAGTTATTTTTGAAGTGTTACCGAACCGAGTTTATAATTTTCAAAGCAACACGATTTTCAAACGTTTTTATCGGGTTTGGTATAATTTTTTGCTGTTTAGTAACTTTATAACGGAAAGGAGCTGGTTTATCTCACTGTGTAAATTTTTTTAGACATACCAAGGAATTTATCGTCAGTTTGCGCATACGTACCTATCTAAGAACAAGATACAACGATACGCTTATTGAAGCTTTGCATGGTAGAACCTCAATGGCGGCTAAAAATATTAATACAAAATTTTGGTTTTGATCCCTGTTGGGGTAGGGCTTGGCCTGAGTAGCCTTCTTGCTAAATCGCTTAATTTTGTTGCAGCATCAGTATACGATTCGACGGGCGTCAAAGATCAACCAACTCGCTGTGTTTCTAGTGGCATACCGCTTAAGGCAAGTTCACCAGTGGATACTACTGGAGCGACGATTTTGACTACAGTCATTGATCGCGGCGACACACTAGGCGATTTGAATAATCAGCAAATAAACAACAGCACCGCCCAGTTGCCAGTGTTGAAAAGCTCACAATCGCTGTTAGCGGTTGCGACGAGTGCTGATGCGATGAGTTCAGCAACTGTGTCTGTGACAGCTACTACGACGACAAGTGCCAGTTTGGCAGGAAGTGGCGGCACAAGGATTCCGAATCGGTAGTTGAACCTAGTTTAATTTTGTCGTGATTTTTAGTTTATCAGAGTGTAACTGGCAGCAACCGTCCAGGAGAATTGTCCCACACCCCGAGTATTCCCCGAAATGTTTTGTATACAGCTGATTTTTAGAAGCAAAATAGGAAAAATTAAAAATCATACCAGAGTTATTATGAAAGTATAAACGACAGCCCCCCGCCTTTCGAAAATTTTTTGTGAGCGCCAATGACAAGTAGATATATATCCGGTTCTGGTATTCTGCAATACCGGATAATTATCGTTGGAAGTATATCTACATTTTATGTAATAAATTAAATTATTTATCATTAAAATTTAAATAAGCAGAAATAAGTATAAGACATGGACCTAGGCAGGATACTGAAAAAGAAAATCACGTCCTATAAACTGTCCAAAGGGTTTCTTGTGTTAACCACTGAAAAACTGTCTAAAATTTTTTGATCAAAAATCCCAATGGAGGTTTTGACCCTTGATCCCTCGGCTAAACATTCGTACTAAGAATCGCAGTATTAACAATAAAATGCGTGGCAGAACAAAATTGAAATTATAATCATAATATGAACACCACACACCAATTTTCTTCCTAGTAAATTATAGCAAGCAATGCTAAAGTAACGGGATTAAGTTTTACTCTCCCGAACGCCTTTAGGGTAGCATTTAAAATGTGTATTTATCGGGTTATTCTCAGTGGCGCTTATGAGGTTATCCTGATGACACAGTTTGCATCGATAAACATGTTCAAACAAGATTTGTCTGATTGTAGGAATATGTAGGGTTTTGCATAATTGCTGGGATATTCTGCTATATGTCGCGTGCGCACCGTCATCGCATTTTTTCTGTTATAGGACGGCAAATTCCAATCATATATTTGCAAGCTCTGCATCTCGTGTTAGTGGTGAAGGTAATGCGTCTAAAGGGTCGCTGTCTTCTGATGTAAGAGACGACAAAAGGCGTTCAGTAAATAGCGATCGGTCTCGGAGATCACCAGCTGAGCGTAATTATCATGGTAACCACAACGCTGGTGGTGGAACAACAACAGCAACAACAGAAGCTGTATGTTCAACTACGGTGTCAACTGCTGGTAACAACCGCGGATTATTGATGACGAAGCAGCAGTCAGACAACGTGAAAGTTGACCGTCGTACACCACCGCACTGCGGAGGAGGCGGTAAAGCAGGCAAACAAGACGGCTCGTCTGATCTGACGGGATGTAAATCTGAACTAAATGGTGGCAAAAGTTCTGCATCATCAAATTCTGGCAGTGGCCGTCGTCGACATCACAATATAGCTTGTGGTGGTGCTACTGGTCTGCGGAATGCTACTCCGCCAACTCGTAGGCAATGCGCCATTAGCGGGCAGCAGATAGCGAGTGGGACGAGCGGCAGCACCAAGCTGTGTAATAATAATATTAATAATAACAACCATAATTCGAGTGGTAAAACTGGGCCTAACTTAATCACGGAGACTAGCGGAAGTAACAGTAGCTCTGTAAGCGGAATGTCGGGGAAAAAAGTTTCTGGTGCCAACAGTAGAACTCCTAGCGAAGCAATTGCTGTGTCAGTGGTGACTCCGCCTCCGGCAGCTGGAACTGGAGTCAGTCCGTCGCCTGTAACAACAAGCCCAGGTATGGTGTCTCCACGCGGGACGGCAATTCCGGTACCGCCTAGTTTGCTTGGTTTTTCTTCACAAGATCGCGAACCGTTTCGACTGCCGGCCGAAGAGAAACAACGAATCGCGACACTACATAACGAAATTCAGCAAAAAGTAAGAATAGCAAGGCTACATTGCGTCAGTCTGTAATAGTTATCAATAGTTGATTGTGTGTTTTGGTAAGTGTATGCAACAAACTCGGTATATTGATTGCATACACTTGTTCAAAGATACATCAACTATTAATGGTTAATTAGTTTAAGCAAGTGTTGCGTCGGTGAGGGTATGCTGAATTGCTATTGGCCAGGAAACGCTGGATATAAGAACCTGGTTTAATTCCGACTAAAAGATATTCGGTTCCGCTGTTTGGTATAAACTTACCGGGTACTGAATATTTACAGTCGTGGTTCCAAATTTCATAAAACTGCTTTTAGAAGAAATGAGCGTTTGTTTTCAGCTTTTGTTACGCTGAAGTCAAAATGATATTCAAGCGGACAGTTTATGTTAATTCAGCTAAGATATAATTTTGCGCGACTGAAATACTTTAAAAATAGGGCGCAAATTTTTAATGTTTGGTGGCAACAAACGAAACTCGATGTTTATATTGGCGACTGTAAAATGTTGTTGTTGTTTTTGTATATTTTGAGGTAGGTTCAAAAGAATACCCAACTCCGGCAAAATCGACATCCTGCTCCTGTATTCTACATCGCCGGATATTTATTAGTTATTGCTAAACGTATAACATAGCTACATTATTAATACTATTATTTATGACCAAATCCACTGTATTTGGTTGTGAATTTTGTTCTAAGCGATAAATATCAATTAGTATACATAAATACTTCAAGAAACCTTGTTAATACGAAGACTGGTGGAAACAAAACTGTAATATATTGTAGGAATTAGTACTACTTAGCGTGATTACGTGTACTTTAAATATCTGTCTCCGGCAACAGCTAGAGCCGGGTTTGAAGCATATGGCTCAGGTGTTTGTTGGTATCCGGTTAAACCTTGATATAAACCTGATAATATATCGCTGATTGCGGAACATTGTTGTTTTTTTTGTTTATTTTAGGCAGTCAATGCTCGCCGAAAATATGCCGGTGACATTAGAGCGCGCAAAGCGTCTGGTGATAAACTGTTGGACGATATTGACGGTACTGCCGCAGCGCCAATTTTAATGCATCATCATCGTGATTCGCTCACTGCCGATTACATTGCGTTGTCTAGTTGCTCTACTCCTGTTGGTGTAGCGGTTACTCCTGTAACGCCGCAACAGCAACAAGAGTTTAAGCAGCAGCTCGTTATAGCTGCGACAACCGGTGGCGGCGTCGGTCGTTCTCTGTTAACGACGTCTCCTTTATCGCCTTCGATTACGACGAAAGCGAAGGACGGCGGTTCTGCTGGTGTCGTGTCGAATCGATTGTTTGGAGACCATGAAAGCCACAGGAGTGGTTATGGTAAGTTTGTGAGCTGTCCTTTGTTTAGTGCCGATAACTTATAAAAACTATAGCAAAAGTTGGCCGCAACCAGGGTGCAAAGCGAGACTGAATTATACCGGAATCGGAACAGCAGATTTATACCGGAACTGGAGCGTCGCATGAACAAACTGGCCCTGATTCTTGGTTATGCGAAAGCTAAGCCACAATTAATCATTGATAAGTCAACTCATCGAAAGCAATTCAATCAGTTAAACCTCTTCACGGAAACTTCCAAAGGAAAGTTGGTCCTCGAATCTCCTCTTTCATACCAGGGAACGATGGATACTGGATGCGGAGCCGAATACCGAACTGTAACCGGGGACCGGATATTAACTGGATATAACATCTAAGCTTGTGTACAGCTTGAATCGCGCGAAATATATGTTTATTAAATTAGAATTAATTGTGAATGTTTCGATTTTATTTCAACGTACCGACACGTAACTAACATGTTAAAGATGATTACGTTTAAAAAATAGTTTTAGACAAAATCATACGTATGCTATCAATTAAGAATCCCGGTATTAAACTTTGGTGGGTGGAAATTAAGATATTTTACGAAAAATGACGATAAAAATTAAATTGATTTCATTCGTATATTATACACACCTTGGCAATCGCCGAAGATAAACCATCGAAGGTAGATTTCGCTTCCGTGGATTATGAGAATCCAAAGTACATCAGATAAAGTGAATATCTATCTCCAACTAGGGTTATTTCACCAATAACATAGCAAGAAAGAAAATCAAAATGAATTTTCGGTGACATGTAATTTTCATTTTCCGGTTTCGTTTCCGGTTGTAATGCCGTTTGCACGCTGCATACTACAATATGTATTCTGTGTAGTTATAGCCGTGTAAATAAAACCTTCATACAGTTTAGGTTGTTGTATTAACACAAATTCGGTAGTAAAATACTTGCGCTGAATATAACGCTAGTTCGTAAAAGAAAGCACGCCAAACCTCAAAATCAGATGATACATACTGTCAAAATACATAGGAAAAATTACGTATGAAATTGTATTTATACGCAAATTATTTAAAATGTGTATTTACCAACAGCCAGCCTGCGCAATATGACATGTTTAGCAAATAATATAATACTGGTGCACGTAGTTGCACACATGTGCAACTGAACTAACGCTTCTCCGGCCGTACGCTAAATTGTTGCCTGGGCTCCTCATATTTAAGTGAACAAAATAAAATATAGAAAACACCTGAAACAGTAGGTATCTCAATGCATACAAATGTAATTTGCATACGTAACGTAAATACCATGTGTTTTGGTTATGCGACAAAGCTGGTAATTTTAGTACTAAATACGAATACAGAATTTTGTTTTTGATCGATGTGAAATGGCAATACCTTGCTGGTGCTCCCTCCCGCTAGACTTTGGAGCGTTCACACGTGTTGTGCTTGTGTGTTCATTGCTGTTTTGTAGAAAATGACTTAAGACCGTTTTGTTGTTGAAAATCGAATTCTGTTTTTGACCAGATAATTGAAAAGACATCTGTTGGATTGAGCCATGAGTGTTTGTAAATTTGATTTATTCCCATTTTATTTTCCATTGTGAATTTCTTTCACTTTCAGCGTAGTTTATTGCACTTTCTTGTTAAATTTTAGGTAATTTTTTGTGTTAATTTTTATGTGTTCTAATATTTAACTATTTCAGTGACTTACGTAGTTATTTTACACAGCAACATTATTTCGAAATTATTTGTTAGCTTGAAATTTTGAACTTTTTTTGCTCAAAATTTGTTTGTATTTCTGAACAGCTGTCTACGATTCTGTTGGCGTTTTTTACTGTTTTTGTAACAAAAGGAGTAATCATGATTAGGGGCGTTACACGGGGAAAGAATAGGGGATATATTGTTAATGGTATGTTCGGGAGAAACGAGAAAGAACGTACTTTTGCCGGCTTTAGAATAGTTTGCTGGATTGCAGAGTTCAAAACAATGAAGTTTTACCTTCGTGAAATCAAATATTAGCTGTGCCCCTGATCATGATTATATTTCACAGCGCAGGCAGTGTAAATACACTGTGTGCAGTCAAATTTAGTTTAGGCAGTGCTTTGTGCATGAGCAATGTTTTGAAATGACGCCAGTTTGTATTGTACACATAAATAATTAATTCTCTTCTTCGACAGCTTTCGTGCTACGCTAAAGTAAACGATACTTACTTATAGTTGAAGCGCAATTTGTCACCTCTCTTTTGACTGTATTGCACAGTGTGAATCTAGATTATTTATACAGGAGTTGGTGTTGTGAAGTAGTAGGTATACGTATATATTTTAAACTGATTATTGTGTATGTGGAAGTAGTATATTTTGGTGAAAGTTAATATATTGCATTAGTTGCCACCAGACAATTCGGTGTACCAGGAGGGTTCGACCGAATGGTGATTTAACGTATAGCGGAGCTGAATAAAAATATTTTCATCGGAACCGGATGTTAACCAAGTGTATATAGTAGCATCTAAACATTGTGCACTTTACTGAATAAAAGATGTCGGTTGTTTACCGAACGTTAAACTGCAACCGGATATTCGATCGCTCCCTGCATGTATTTGTTTATTTACATACACAAAACAGTCGAATATTGCGGATGAGGATATGTTTTTTCGAATATGTTTGCTTCACCTTATACCGCTACAGGAGTAGGATTAGATATATCGAATACGGATGTCGCTTTTTGCCGGATATTAAACGGGATTCGGATATCCAGTCAATAACTGATCTATCGCTGGCAAAATCACAATATTGCAAGTAACTTGCTCGAAAATAAGTACATATACCAAGGATCACAATTACTATCAATGCAATTGTTGGAACAAAATAATAAACTGTAGTAAGTAGTACTAAATTGGCGTGTATTTTTAATTTTTACACGAAATATACACTAAATATTCGGCTTTGGCCGCTGTACTTTTTAGTATCCGCCCAGATCCTGGTACATACGTATATATATAGATAGATCAGAGGCGGAGAGTTCTTCTGTGGGACTAGGGCAAGCTTCTTAAGCTTTAGATTAGACGAATTTTTTGCTCAACTTAGGTTTAGGGTTAGGAATATGCTCATTGTTACGCTTAGGTTTAGGTTTAGGCTGAGACTTTGGCATAGGAATATGCTTATAATACTGTTCCGCACCAGTTCTTTGCAATTGGCCTTTTCGAAATTTGCAAGAAATCTGTCTATTGTAGTGTCTGGTCCCTGTATTATATCCAGTCGCAGTCGCCTTCCATCTAAACATCTAGTTTGCACATACGTTGTTTTTGTGAGAGATATAAAACTAAACTATTTATAGGTACGTGGGCAGTGGGCACATATAATTAGTTTTGCTAGCTTGTTACATCATCAGTATCAAGTTTGCACCAAGATCGGTAATGAAACTATTTAATTCCGATTTCCGATTACTGTTCCGGAAAAAAATCTAATAATTTCAGTTTTATTACTGCAAAAATTTTGTTCCGTGTTACAACCACGTCGAACGCACACCGTCTTGTATATATACATTTTCGTGTTGGTCATATGCTTGTTTGCTACGAAATTATTTAGCAGTTTGCATTTGCTGTGTATTTGATTTGCTGCAGACCCTTTGTTTACTGGTTGCCTGACAACCAACAATTCTTTAGCCAGTCGGGCTTGTATATATGTTGCAACCTAATCATACGCATTATATATCGTAATTGCCCAGCTTTTGAGCCTCAAAACCTTTTCTACGTTGTTCTCTGACATTTTATTACGATTTCGATTGATTGTCAAGCCCTGTGCGAAAAGTTGAATGTGTAGGTAGGTATACGACAAGTTGAAGGATGTGTTTTGCCATTGCATGTATTACGTTGACAACACACCGTGTGTTTTGCCAGAATCTATGACAATTCGTCGCCCGACAGCTTGCCGCTCGACAACTCGTCGCCCCTACAACTCGGCGAACAAAAGTAGGTACGACAACTCGTCGTCCCAATAGCTCGTCGACTCCCCATAACTTGCCGCCCAACATCTCGAGATCTCGACAACAGTAATCATTTTAAGTAAGAGCGAAAGAGGATCCATATATAGAACCGAGTTAATTAATTAAAATAACAACGTTTCCAAACAAAAATCACTGCAATAGATTGTGGGAACGAACGTAAAATGTTAATTTGCATATTTAAAAACGAATGTGGGAACAAATCAAACGGTCATGGGAACAAGTCAGAACCTAGACAGCAAGTTGTTGGGGCAACGATTTGTCGAGGCGACGAGTTGTCGGGGCGACAAGTTTTCGGGGCGACAAGTGTCAGGTTGTAAGGCCGGCGAGTTGTCGGGACGACGAGTTGTCGGGGCGACAAGTGGTCGGACCGGCGAGTTATCGGGACGATGAGTTGTCAGGGCGACGAGTTGTCGGGGCGACGAGTTGTCGGTCGACGAGTTGCCGGGACGATGAGTTGCCGGTCGACGAATTGTCTTGATATCGTTTTACCGAATCAAGACATGTACTTTTATATTTTGGCGCAACTGTTTGCTACTCTCTTGCTACTTAAGGCTAAACCTAAGCGAAAAAGTAACCCTAAGTCCAAGGCAACTTATTCTATTATCACAGCTGTAGTTGTGGACGAAAAGCTAGATTCATGTTTTAAACTAACCCAGGGAGCGAACCAGTCGTGGTGGGGCTACATGTATTAAGCGAAGCTCGAACACACGTAAACAATTAAGCTAATATGCAAATTAGCTAACTTTTCATTTATCGGTTTTGGAGATTTGTAAACAATTTATCCAGATTCCTCGCACCCAAAAACCCTTTACTGCTATGATTATATTGCTGCTTATCAATTATGCTAATATGCAAATTAGCTATTAGCTAACTATTCAATTATCGGTTTTGAAGATTTGTAGACAATTTATTCAGATTCCTCGTGCCCAAAAACCCTTAAGTACTGAAAGTGGAAAATCTTAAAAAATGCCCCTTTTAAGTTTAGCCAATTATGCAAATTAGCCTGTAGCTAATAAACGGCGTAAAATTTTAAAACACGAATGCGAGGTTAACATCCCAGGATGATACGATTTCAAACAAAAAAGTTTATCAAAATCGGTTCAGCAGTTCCATGATTTTTCTCGGACGGACGAAGGGACAGACGGACATCCACCTTTCGACCCTCGAGCACAAAATATAAAACAACGGATGTGCCGATTAATCGGCATCGGTAATAATCGGCAATTTTCATGAGTATCGGCATCGGCGCTGCAAAAAAATTGCCCATTCTTTGCCGATACTTTTATCACATATAAGTCAGTTGGAATGCTATCAGTTTCATTTCTGGGCACATATAAGTGTGTGTGGTCAGGAAAACTGTTACCTCTTTTGCGTTTAAGCCTTCATATACTGATGTAATGTAGTGTCATATCTGTTTATTAAACATGGTTTATTACAGTTGGAATATCGGCATTGGTTCGGCGTCGACAAAAATTTTGGTATCGGTTTCGCTTCGCTCAATAAATTTTTGGAAAGTTGTTTCAAATCAATCGGAGGACATCGCCCCCTTTGCTACCCATGGGTTATTCCCCTGCTGTGGAGGAAGTTTTTATGCTGGGAAAGCCATCTGGTACCAATGCATTGTTTTGTGTAACTACGACGGTACACATGCTGGAATTGTGCGATTCTGAGCTGTGTGTCTGTGTGTGTCTGGAAAACTCATGAACCAGCATGGAGTGTTTTTCATACGTTACTGGTTAGCGATAAAATATGTTTGTATTTTGGCGACTTGAGTAGAGTATAAAAATGCGCACGTAAAATATATAATATTCGCCACATCGTCGTGTCCTTAGTCTTGTGTTGTAGCTTGAATGATATCGTGGTTCTTGTGTGCCACTGTACTGGCACAGAGTAGAACTGCTGATTTTTCGGTTTGATCAGCCCGTTCTGTTTCGCTAGTTTTCAGGTAATTTCAGTCGTACAGTTTTGTATAATAGCAGCCCATACCCGGTGTCGGCGTGTTGGCCTTACCTGTGATGTATAATGATTAGATACGTAGGTTTTCTCCACTGTCAGAGATTTATTTTATTCGTATTATAAAGCTTGATTTTCGTTTGGTTACGAGCCACGATAGACTGCAGTATATTTTGTTGCTTTTTACAAGTGAAATTTTGTATTGATTACATTAAAGGTTTTCACAGTTAGTTTCTTGTTTTGAGGTGGTTAATGATAGATAGTTCAGCGCGATCATTAAGTTTGAGTTCAATTTAGGTGGCAATTCATCTGTTAGCATTTGATGTTTGCTTGACACGAGTAGTAGTTTTTGCTTGGGGCTTACAGCCGGCGTTTTTTAGCATCCGGTTCCGGTAAATTTTTGCCTGAATTAAAAATTACGGTACGTAATATTAAATTTTTGTCGGGTTTTAATCTGCTAATAATTAAGAAGCCTTTTTAAAGCCACTTGTTCAATTGCTGACGATATAATGAAATAGGTTTAATTAGTATAGTATATAAACCTAGACAATCACCGCAAATAAATCGTCGAAGGTAGATTTAGCGTCAGTGAATAAGGAATATTTAAAATACATCAGATTAAATGAATAACTGTTATCAACTAAGGGTTATTTCCCCAATAATATTGCGAAAAAGAAGTTTAAATTGAAATTTTCGGTGGCATGCATTTTTCTCTTTCCGGTTCCGGTTTTGGTTAATTTGTTCAAATTCGGGCTCCGGTTCCTGTAAATTATAATTACGGTTGCGCCCTGTCCATCACGTATCCGTTTTTGTGTATATACTTCGGTGTTTTCATTTCCGGCTATTCTATAACCGCTTTTTATAAAGAATGAATAGTTTTGAACGGGGCATAGGCTTTCCCGAAATTTTGGAGGCAAAAAGCGCTTTTAACAAGTTTTAGAATAACAATCTGCATCCTGGACCTGGAAGTTAAAAAATTTTCTTCTACCCTTGTCCGTAGTTTTATATTTTCAGAACTGATATCCTGGCTACGACGCCCCTGGTTCTGAAATAATTTAAACTAAATAGTAGTAAAATGCAATAAGTTCATGATTTTTTGACAAGACTTGCATTATATATGAAAACATTTGCACTTTAAGCCGTTTGACTCTTTATTACTGGCCGCATTCTTTGTTTTTTGCAGTTTTCGTATGCAAAGGTTTTAATCTGTACATAATTCAATCTATCGATGTTATTCAAGTACGTATATATCTCGTATATATAAGTAGTCGGCAAATGGAATATCTCAATATTATCATAGTTGAGACGTTCTTTTATTCGCCTACGGGTTGCTAAATCGTGTTTGTTTAATTAATACATTTTTTTGGTTCGGAATGATCACTCGTGTGTAACTTTTTTACGGATTCATCGTGCATCCTGGTTGTGGATGCAATATGGAAAATAATTTCGTTTTATAAAACATATACGTAGTATGCAACCAGTAGAAAAAAAACCGACAACTACTCACGCGGTGCCGATTAGTGTCGCCAGACAGTTTAATAGTCGGTGGATGACATCTCCGCACAGTGGAAAATATGACATTGAAAAGGAAGTGAAATTTTTGAACAATTACCAAAACAGCAATAGCGATGGCAACAACGACACCATTGCAGAGACATCGAAAGCCTGTACTGGAGGTTGTCAACCAAAATTTACCGCATTCCCTTCGAGTTCGTCGGTGCCGGAATACAACAGTAGTTGCAGCAGCAGTAGAAGTGTTGTTGAGAGAGACGTTGTAGTCGTCGACATAAAGAATCGTGGTAATCACCGCAGCGACCCTCATCGCATTGCGTTTGGCGATCAAAACCGGTATCGTTACTCACCCTTGTCTACGTCGACGTCTTCGCAGCTAAATTCACCGCTGGATCCGTTGATACGCGACAGCACCAACTCTAGCGGAGCATGCCAGAGTATAACCACCGCTAATGGCAACGATGCGTCGAAATCTTCTTCTGCTGTAGAATCGGACGGCTCTAAGTATTTAGGATCTCCTCAAGTTATCTCCTACCAAAAGGCACAACAAAACGATACTCAAGCGAAACGACGTCGAACTGTCGCGGCGACAGTGACGAGAGCACCACCGTTGCGGTCGACGTCGATCACGTGTCACGTATCGCCGTTCGCAGAAGCGATGCTTGAAGCGCCGCCGACGTCATCGTCTACGGCATCGTCTCAATTCGTGTCTACTGCTGAACGAACACGCTTGCGGTCGCGGAAATTCAGCGCAGTCGAGTCTACATCGACCAGAAGTGGAGCGGCGTTACGATCGTTTCTGTCGCCAAAGTTTTTATTGAACTACCATCGCGGTGCGTCATATCTTCTAGGTGTATAATTTGCCGGAACCGGAAGGTGAAAACATACCGGAACCGGAATTTCGGTTGCACCCTGGCTGCAACGCTATAAAATATATACGTAATTGCATCTGTATTTCAGACTATTTTCAATATTAAACCTTTAGCGAATTTGGAAAAAATTCTGATAGTTTTTATTGAGCCAATCTAAAGTTTTTAGCTGAATTTGAATTAATGTACAATTTGCTAAGCTAAAGCAATCATTGAGTGCTACGCCGCTCCGTGATAGGCAGCGCTGTGTTTTAGCTTCAACCATCATTTACGTATCGAAATTTTTCGTTAACTATTAAGTAAAATGTGACGCCTGTGAAAATGCCTAACTTTAAACGTACCTCTAGAAAGGGCATTTTTTCTGTATGTATACCATCTGTCTCGGTTTGACTGAAAGTTCCGGTTTAAGTACCGGTTCCGGTTTCATGATTACAAACCAGAACCGAAACTTTTTAGGTTAGGTGATTTTTGCACGTAGGTTCCGCACAAACCCTGCTACTTGTACATGTCCCTGGTTCTGTTTATATATACGTGTGTCTGGTATATACATGGGTTTGTGTGTACCGTTTTCTATGGGTGGCTTGTCTGGTTTTGTTAACGCTGTTTGCGTCTTTTGTTGGTGTACTGCTGTAGTTTTCATACGGTTTGAGTTTGTCTAGGTTTGAACAAGGTATATATCTGCTCAGTCAATCAGTCAACTAGAATTCCGTGCGCACGTTGTTTCAAAGACAATAAAACCATTTCATTGACAGGATAAATGCTAATACCTGAAACTAAAGCAAGCATATTTTGTCAACACTCCAATGGCAATGTATATGGCTGCTTTGCTAACCGCCAATTGTATTATTCATTGCATTTAGTGCAAAATGACGTTTTCACGCAACCTTAAATACTTATATATTCTACGTAACATACATGCAGATGTTGTTTTGCGTATAATTAGGTTGTTTTTGCTTATGATTACTCTAGCTATTCCGTATACCGTTTATGATGGACTGAAAAACTATTATAATAACACACGAGATTATTTCCAAGTAATTGTGTTTTAGGCGCAGATGAAAACTTTTGTAAATCAAATTTGTCGCCCGGGGTGCCGATTTCATCAACGACAACGGCAAAAATTGGATCGGGCGCCGGAACGTCGTCTACTGCAAGCGGTATATCGGAATCGGGGCACAGCAAAGGATCAGCAGCACCAAAAGCTGATGTTAGCAGCGCAAAATCGGCAACCGCGGCGATTAGCGCTACAGCGGATCTAACTAAAGTGTCAGATGACATTAGCATCGCGGGAGGCGTAGCTGAAGCTTTAGCTGGTACTACCGGTGAAGCTTGTCTGGATGGAGAACTGTATGGTGAGTGAGGATCGTAAGGATGTTCCTTTGTCCTAGTTTGGTTCATGTGTTTCATTGTATTGTGAGCGTTGACCTGTTGAGCACGTCACCGAAATTTTTGTTTTCCATATTGATGCACCACCAATAATCTGGGTGCAACTGAAGGCGAAAAATATCGGAGCCGCAGGTATGCAGAATTTGCCGAAGTGAGAGATGAAACTAAATTGGGTAGGTAACGTAACGGTTCATTCGTAAAGTGTTGCCAAAAAATTGGTTTTAGGGTTTCTAAAAATTCCGACAGTATCCGCCAAATACCTACCGGATACCGAATATTTGTGGTTGTGGTTTCAATTTCAAATACCATAAAACTATTTTTTGCACGTCAAAATACTAAATATTTTGAAGCGACTGCAATTCCGAGCGATTCAGAAATGGACACTGACTTGGAATGAAAAATCCAAACCAAAAATTATTCGTAAACCCATAAAAACATATTTTTGCACGACTCAAATACTTCCAACAGTATACAAATTTAGATCCTATATCCGGTTAACATCCGGCTCCGGTTCCGGTACAAAATTTACTATCCGGTTCCGGTATGCGGTAAAATTAATATCCGGTCGACCCCTGACCAGGGTGCAACCGGAATTACAATTTACCGGAACCGGAACCGGAATTTGAAAATTTTACCGGAACCGGAAACGGAACCGGAAAGTGAAAAATGCATTTCACAAAAAATTTCATTTTATTCTTATTTTTTGCTCTATTATTTGTGAAATAACCTTAGTCGAACATAGGTATTTATTTTATGTGTTGTATTTTAGATTTTCGTCGTCGACTGAAGTGAAATCCACCATCATTGGCTTATATTTGGAGTACAAGTGGCTTTCAAAAGAGATTCTTAAAAATTAGCAAAGTTAAGAAAACGGCCAAATTATAACACCGGAATTTTTAAATCCGGTAAAAATTTACCGGAACCGGAACCGGAAGGTGAAAAAATGCCGGAACCGGAACCGGAATTCCGGTTGCACCCTGCCCCTGACTTCTAGGTGCGGTTGTACCTTGCCAGTCACCGCCATAACAACTTTCAGTTCCAGCTTATGTTTATTTACCCAGATTCATCATAACAACACTGTAATATTTTCTCAAGTCCCGCAAACGGCTCTGATGTTTCACACCTCTTTAATGCATTTTGTGATAATTATTGTAGGGCAGCGGCAACTAATTTAGCCGTGTAAGTCTGCATTTTTTCTATTAATATTTACTTTTAATTCCGTAATGAACTTGTCCACGGTACTCGGAGATTGTGTTCGCTGTTGAGATTGTGTTCGTTGTTTCAATTTCTTCAATTCAAATGATTTCGTTGTTCTAAATTTTAGAACAGCGGCAAATGCCAATTACTGCATCTGCACATCGTGAGTTGTCGACTCCATCACGTGCAACAGCGACCAACTCATTTGATGAAGTCGGTTCTTCATCTGTGGTGGCGGTGACAGATGATGATACCAGAGTCGACGATGAAGATGAAGTCGATGGGACACCGGTTGACCGCTCCCCTGATGGTCGATTTCTGAAATTCAATGAAGAACTTGGCCGAGGGTCGTTCAAAACCGTCTATCGTGGATTGGACACTGAAACTGGCGTTGCCATTGCTTGGTGTGAATTACAGGTATTGCAGTCTGAAACCGGATTGGAGTGACACTATTATAACACCGGTGACATTTTGACTTACTGGGCTGGCTGCCGATAAAAGTGGACATGGCAGTTTTATTTCTGTAAACCGATCCACCATTGACCGTTTAGAAAAATGACAACTAAGCTTGCTACGTGAATCAAATTCCAACTGGCTCATGGGACGGTTGGTCGGTTCTTCAGATGGCCGGTTCACGCCTGTTCTGAATATATTAAAAACAAAATATTATTGGATTGCAAGAAGTATAATAGAATTCGGTAGCATAAATAGCTTTTATTGACTAATTTAAGTTATAGTTCCTCTGCAGAGATACTGAAATCATTTATCAGAGTGCATTGTAGGTAAAAATAAAACAAAAATGAGTTTGCAGCTTACAAATACTATTGTTCTTAAGACTTAAAAATGCAGAACTGGAAGGTAATACCTCGATTGGTGTAGAACTTCACCTGGTTGCCAATTAAGTTGCCAAGTGCGGGTTCCTAATCCTCAGAAGCGATTGATCAGGGGTTCTTACGCAGATATGCATAGTAGCATAGTTCGCTTGTCTGATATGGTATTGTTTTTGGCCCTTGCGCTGATGATTTTGGGAGATCAAAACACTTTTATTTCACAGTCTAGCGGGATGAAAAATACGTATGTGTTAACGAGATTCATTGGGGTTTGTTTAGAACGGAAAAGTAATTAAGTAAAACTGACCGTTGGAGGGCTTGTACCAAGTATAGTTCACACACAATATCGGACACCAGGTCCCTACGTACATCTCCATGATATGTTTGTTGGATGTGACGTGTTTTTTGACAGTTGTTGTGCTGATGAGTATGCAATATGGAAACAATTTATTTCAGTCTTGCGGAATGAAAAATACGTAGTGTTCACGTTAATCATTGAAGTGTGTTACAGGAAAGTAAACTGAGTAAAGTTGAGCGGCAGCGTTTTCGTGAAGAAGCCGAAATGCTCAAGACACTTCAGCATCCGAACATTGTTCGCTTTTATGATTATTGGGAAGTCTCGAGGAAAAAGAAGTACATCGTACTTTGTACCGAACTGATGACATCTGGCACGCTGAAGCTGTAAGAATCGCGTTATAATTTTTACGCTAAACCAATCTTTTACCTAGAATTATTGTTTCATTTTATTTCTGGATACTTATCTATCTAAACCGCTCTATTTTGTACAGTGGGATGCCTCCCGGATAGGTGCTGGTGGGAAAGTTATGCTGATGCATTCAATTTTGGTTTCCGCTGTTAAAGACTGATTTGGGATTACGAAGATAAAGTCTAGCAGTTATGTCAAGTTTTGTGTAGCTCGGGTTGAGAGCTGTACCATCTTGTGTTTTTGCGTTGTTGATGGTTTTAGTTAGATGTGCTGAAAATGGGTGTTATTGAATTGTAGTGTGTGGAGCAGGGCGCAACCGGAATTCCGGTTCCGGCATTTTTTTACCTTCCGGTTCCGGTAAATTTTTACCGGAATTAAAAATTCCGGTGTTAAAATTTGGTCGGCGCAAATTAAGATATTTTACTAAAAAATGACCATAAAAATTAAACATATTTCATTAGTATAGTATGCAAACCTTGACAATCGCCGAAAATAAACCATCGAAGGAACATTTCGCTTCCGTGGGTAAAGAAAATCTAAAATACAGCAGATAAAGTGAATATCTATCTTCAACTAGGGTTGTTTCATCAATAATATTGCAAAAAAGAAAATTGAAATTAATTTTTCGGTTGTATGTATTTTTCATTTTCCGGTTCCATTTCCGGTAATTTTTTCAGATTCCGGTTCCGGTAAATTGTAATTCCAGTTGCACCCTGCTATGGAGATATGTTGTTCACCCTGGCAGAATTGTTATTATCAGGTATTTGAAACGTTTCAAAAAGATAAACATACGAGTTCTAAAGTCGTGGTGCCGCCAGATCTTAAAAGGACTCGCGTTTCTGCATTCGCGTAATCCACCAGTTATTCATCGCGATCTCAAATGCGACAACATTTTCATCACTGGTCCGACTGGATCGGTCAAGATTGGTGATCTCGGGCTTGCGACACTCAAAAACAAATCGTTTGCTAAAAGCGTTATTGGTTAGTGATCTTGAAAACCTAGTTTGTGGTGGAGGGCTTTACTCACACAGCTAATGCCACCATTTGCAGTCTGCTTTTTAGAGGGGGGTAGAGAACATGAAATTGTTGCACTTAGCACTAGTGTATATGGTGTAAAAATAAGGCTGAATCTGGGAAATGGCTTAGACTCTCAGTTGCTCCCAGGTTGAAGCTGGTGCGAAACCAACATAAAAATCATAAGAGAGATACCAGAGATGCAGGAATCTAGTCCTGATTTGAAATACAATTAATGCAAGTAAATTGGTCGTTTACAGAATATTGGTTGGGGGTTTTTTAATATGTATTATATTTTTGATTTCACATAATTTTGTTTGCAAATCGACTGTTTTAGGTACACCTGAATTTATGGCACCAGAAATGTACGAAGAATGTTACGACGAAAGCGTGGACGTGTATGCATTCGGCATGTGCATGCTTGAAATGATTACGGGTGAATATCCATATTCAGAGTGCCAGTTTCCTGCTCAAATATACAAAAAAGTCACTGGAGTAAGTACGCATTCTAAGTTTTATTTAACGTTCACTTTATTAAGCCCTACTCATAGAAATGTCACTTTCATTCTAAATCGGACATAAATTTATGAGTAATTTGCTGACGACTGCAATAAATATCAAGCATAAGCTGTAAATTAACAGTTCAGCAAAGAGTATTGAATTTATTTGACTTGCAAAGCTATTCAATTTGACTTGCAAAGCTATTTATAACTATGAATTAATTCTTTATGTATATCCAACATGAATCAATGCATCGCAAGTTCTTGGAATGAATTTTTCAAGAAACTTGCTGCTGCAAGGTTTAGGTGCAAGAAATATTGATGCGTAAATAAGACTTTACTTGAATTTTTTTGACTTCGAACCGCTTTCAAAACATTCTTCTGTTTAGTACTTAATAGATGCAAAACTTGTTGAGTCAGCTTCGCGTAAACTGCGAAATATCAAACAGGTTTGATATTGGAATTAATTCAAACTTCTTGAATGAACTCAAAAAGTGTGAATTGATTCAGAAGTACACCACAATATGTCGTCTGATGGGCCAGTCAATGTGCGGGTGCACGAAGTTCAAGGGACTTGCAACTGCGTTCATACATGTGAATTAACATTGGTAGCATGATATCCAGTGAATAATGTGCAGTTGCAAAAAACTCAAAGTTGTTTTGTAGCCGCACATCGACAATGCAAGGTCCACGTGCAAATTGCTGCCGCAAAAACTTTCACGTGTGAATAGGGCTTTAGAGCTTTAATTTTCTCTATTTTTAAGAGCATTGTAGCAGCAGGTCATCGACTTTAAGGTTGAAACATTGATTTAATAATGGTTTATTATTTCGTGTACTTTTCATTCCTCAGCTTTTTAGAAATCGTGGAAATTATATTATGCTAATCACTGCTTCTGTGAAATATCTGTCCCATGATTTTAAGCATTTTTAGTACGTAACACAAGAACTTCCTTACGAAAATTTTGTAAGACCATCTCTTTCCAAAATCCTTTCTAAACACATTTCGGTACTGCAAAATGTTTTGTTGCAATGGTGTAGTTTGCGCAAAAAATGCATCTTCAGTAAATTGAAAATTGTTGGAATCACAATGCTATCTCTGTCTTATAATAATCGTAATGTTTGCACCTTGATTATTTGCTTGTCAGGGTATCAAACCGCAATGCTTTGAGAAAATTCCAGCTGAATATCCTGCGATTAAAGAGATTATACACCGTTGTACAAGTTTGCGTAAAGAAGAAAGGTAATTTTATTCTAACTGACGGCGGCAGTGGAAGAAAGTGCAGGGCGTTCGTTGTAGTTATACTAAATTTTCAATTGCGTTTTAGCGTTTTATTAATATTAATTTTCAGTGATGGGTGAAGCATTTAATTTGACCCACTAGAATGCAGCATAACAGGAAAGAGAAAAAGCTGTTTAATTTATTCTTAAAAACTGCAGTTATGCATCAGTACTTTTTCCAGCTGTATTCTCGAGCAGGGATTTTGATTTTGTATGTGCACTGATTTTATTTTTGAGTTTATCGCAGAAGTGTAACAAATTGTAGTGTTCACTGTCTTTCCTTCGGTATCAAGACCTTGCGTTTACGTAGTGCTTACTGATTACTTCGTCTAGAATTGGGTGACTTACACGATCAGACATTTACAGATAGATATTCGCCTGCAATTTTTTGTTTCTATTTTATTTTTAGGAGGGACACGCATTCTTCGTCAGCAAACGTTATGCTAAATTAATGTTGCACATTCAGTTATATTGAGTGTGGTGCTTTGCGTTTTTAAGATACACAATGAAAGAATTGCTTATCCACGACTTTTTCATGCCTGAAGAATTAATCGGGTTACGAATTGAGCTCAAAGACAAAGAAGAAATGATTTCGAGCAATTCAGCTTCGGTTAGTTTGTGGCAGCGTTTGTACCGTCGAACGCTGTGTTTTGTGCTTCCTCCACCAGGTTATTGGGGATAAACGATGCAGGCTGCAAAGCAAAACTAGATTACACCGGTATCGGAATCGGAACAGCAAATTTATACCGGAATCGAATCAAAATCGGAACTAAAAGTTTTGTGACTGTACGGAGATGACCAATATAATATTGATTTAGGGTGTCTGTTGGCTAGCAACGATTTTCAAAAACGGTGCATGAACAAATGGCGATGATTTTTGGTTCTGTAAATCTATCTACACTACAATCTATTATTGATAAGTTAACTGATCGAAAGCAGTTTAATACATAAATGATAGAGAATTCTTATGCAACATAACACAACAAATAGAATTAAAATTAAAATTTCAAAATTTCGATTCCGATTGATTGTGCAATAAGAATAGGAAATCGTTTTGAATAGGAATTCTATTCGGAATCGGAATTCCGGTGGCACCCTGAAACGATGCAACTCCTTGAAGCGAAAGCTGACATTTAACTATATGGAAAAACTTTCAGTTAAGACCCCCACGAATAAAAAATGTTTTCACTAGAGTTGCATCCGGGTCCTCCTGTTACTACATGTATTTTCACCGAAGAAAAGTTCCGGGTTCGGGTTTTGTTTGAGTATTGCCAAAACACTTGGACTAAAATGATTTATTACCAAAGTATTTATCCAAACGGTCGCTTACCAAACTGAAATTTTGTGCTGGAATAAAACATAAAATTTTGTTGTTGATTCCCGCTCGCTGTTTTAATATATTTCATAGATACATATATGTATGATATTTGAGCTGGTAATAATGCTCTTTACACTCTGAGGGGCGTCGCGTTTGCGCAAAGGTAGAAAACGATAACGAATGCATAATTTATCGATGTCGTCTTTAGCGGTCCCACAAAAGCAGATCTACGTCTATTCCCCACCGGAGGTATGCAAAATTACAAATTTGCATCTTGAGTACGCCAAAATTGCGCCTGGTTTCTCGCTCACGAGTTCTCTTTCCTTCATTATTTCTCTCAGAGATTTGTAAAAGTCGAATAACTCGGTGCTACCTACACGTCATTACGTACTACTTCTCGTTCGCTGGATCTCCCCACCGTGCAATCCTAGATCTGTCACTGGCACACAGCATTGGTGTAACCACTGGAAGAGAGGGGGTGCCTGACCGTCACATTTAGGACATGGTGTGTCCATCAACTATTATGTTAACCCTACTTTTTGGGCTTAGTTTATGTTTCTGTATCAATTTAATCTTGATACGGTCAGAACAAACTAAACAAACCGACAGTAAAAACTCGATCTACCTTAAGGCAAACGGGAAATACTTTCGGGGCCTCGTTTTAATGTGTATATAAGTTATCCCTGTCGGAAACTTCTGGATTCACAATTTGGTTACCCAGACTCAGGACTCAGCATATATTTTACCCAGGCCTTTGACCCTTACTTTTCTGCCTATGGCTACGCCCCTTGCCAAACAATTATAATTTTGCAGCGCTGATGTAATGTAAGTCTAGCAATGCGGCAAGAAGTAATATAAGGACAATAATCTCATTTAACGGTTTTGTCTTGAACACTTTATGAGTTGTATTTCATAAATTTTTACGGCAAGTTCATGATTATTTTGACTCTAGGTCTTGGCTTTGAGAAATTTCGGGTGTGGGTCCTGGTGGGGTCCGGGCTTTGACTTCATAAATTTCCTGGTCCAGATGCGAGTTTTTGCTTTATGAGATTCTGGATTAGGGTCTTTATTTGCAAATTTTGCAACTCTAGTTTTACTGAGCCATGTTTAATTTTTCAAACCAGCATTAGTAAACGTATATATACTCAATACGAACTGCGATAGAATAAGTTACAGCAACAGAAATTAACATGATTTGTGGTGCGTAACTTAATTCATCGACAGTTTCACAGTGATCTGGAGCAATTCAGTTTGTTAGAATCATGTTAAAAGTGTTGATGTATTGTCAAACAACAGCTTTATGTAACTGTCGAACAAATTATTTTAGCTTCAATTAATGCTTCGTGTGCTTGATGACAAAAAGCGCAAAGATTATAAGCAAATTCAAGAAAACGAAGCGATTCAGTTCACGTTTAACTTGTTTGAAGACAAGCCAGAAGAAGTAGTCAAAGAAATGGTAAGATGTTTTGCGAATTACTGTGTACGCGTTTTATTGAAACCAATTATAGCTGAATAATGCAAGTGATTCCAGGTTTGTTGCGACTGAAATACGATCACATTTCTGATTCCGGTTTAACATCAGGCAAAAATTGCTATTTGGTCCCGTATTCAGGCATGGTCCCAATAAGACCAGAGTTTGAAAGATCTTCTGAACTAGTGCAGGAAGACTAGTCGGAATTAGAACTAATTAGAAACTTTAAAACAGTTCACTATCTACGAAAATTACGCGGACGTAACTGATTAAAGTAATAATTTTGCGAATGCATTAGTCAATGGTACCCATCTCTGTGATGTTGGTCATCGAAAGGGTCTGTGCCGGTTGAATTGATTAAAGTTAGCTTTAGAACTAAACCATGCAATTTTTATTATGCTTTCGAAGTTACTACATCGTAGTTTTGTTGCTTAATTTTGGTGGGCTGTTTAGGTGGCACAGCAAATGATCCCGGAGGGCGATATGCATACAATAGCGAAACTTGTTTCTGATCGTATTGCTCAATTAATCAAAGATCGAGACGTGAATTCACGCGAAAAAAGACGAATGGAAGAAGCCGAAGCAAAACAAAAGGAAGATCAGGAACTCCAAGAACTGAAAGTAAAGTTTTTGTGTGTTTCCGAGTTTGGTTGGACTCCGTATACTATTCAATTTATGTGTAACAAGGGTTTAAAAACGTCTTGAAAGTATCTCAAAAAATGTTTCGCTTTAGGTTGTATCAAAAACTTAGTGCTTTTTTCGGCCTCTCGACATAGTGTCGCAGCTTTAAAAGTAATTTTGCAGTGTGAAATTTTTTTCAGAGTATAGAATTCAGCAGATTTCATTTTTACCTTTGATAATGTGTAATTTGTATTTTAGGAACAAATGAAAGCAAAAAAGGCCGAAGAACGAGCACAGAAAGAAGGCGAATTGGAACACCAACAGCACAAACAACAGTTGCAACAGAAATCACATGACGTTCTGTTGGGAAATGTGGCAACTCAACAACAGGTAGTAGGTTGCGTTAGTCGTTTACCTCTCTACATATACTGTATTGTTGAAAGGTAATGCGTAACGTGAGTTCGCTCAACTGCTATTAAATGAAGAAAATGAAGAAGTAAGTGTGAATAATCTCGTAACTAGTTTCAGTTTCGTGTGTGTTGTCGAACCACGCATACTCGTTTTGGATGCTAATATTTTCTGAGCAGAATATATGAATTTTTCAGTTTGTGAAATGAATAGCACCTATGCAAACCTGGTTACAAGGTAACCGACGATGGCATATTCTAACGTTGTTTTAGGCACCTGTTGGCGCTCAGCAAGGTTCCAGCGGTAAGTACTTTAAGTTTGTTGGATGTAGCTCAAGTATGCTTGAAAAATGCCAATTCTGTTGAAGTTTGTTTTAATTTTTATGTTCTGATGTATTGAAGGCATAAACTGTCAAACTTATATCATACAAAGTAAGCTGGTTGTTATTACTCGTTAATTTTTGTGCAGTTCACTCCTGGTCTGATAGAATTAATAGTGGCTGCATACTATTTCGCTTGTACATGTGGCTGTGTCAACTTTACCATCTTTGTTTCACAATTTTCAATGTAAATAAAAGAATGTAATGTGTTCAGTGGCGTAGTTATAGCCACATACATAGCACTGAACTTGGTAGTTTTTAAAGTGTATCTGATTTCAGCTAGCAGCATAGCTGCAGAAAATAAAGCTGGTATGCTGACAGGATCTGAAATGTAAGTTGTACATGATTTGAATCTTAGATTTCGTTTTGCTTTTTCAAATATAGTGGCTGCCCGTATTGAAGATATATTTTCTCTAATTGCTGAGTAGTTAAAATTCGATGAGGAGAAAACAATCTAATCGAGTACCTTGCACTTTGAAAATGAGTTTGATTCGATGGAAAACTTAGTAGCAGACAGATTTCTTGTGGCTGATATACTCCCACATTCATATGTCAAAACACTTGGTGATGCTCTGAAGCTCAGTAATAAACGTGTTACCGACATGAAAGTTTCATTCAAAAGAGTGTTTCAAACATAGATCGTTTTGTACAGGGTTTTAATGGTGAGTGTATTGGTTAATTTGAGTTACCTGCGTTTTCTGGATATTCGGCTGTAGTTACATCTTAAAGATGCCGCTGATATGACATTTGATAGCCGATTAAATGTACCATTTGGGGCTGCGCTATAATTTTGTTTGGTCATGCCCTTCGCGGCTTGACACCGAGTATCACGAATAAAAGTAAATGTTGATGAGCGTCGAGGCGGCCTCCGACGCCACGCGGCACGTGTTTCATAAAAATTCTTTTCCAACATGATGCGGATACAATCCGTGTTGCTTTTAGTGGCGTCGATGATGTACCTCAGGCTGGTGCGAACGCTACAGGAACAGCGGCTGCCAGTGTCCCGTCTGAATCTTCTGCTGCGAGCGGCGTCAGCGGAGAAAGAGAGCGCACCAAAAAGAGAAGGAAGAAACGAAATGAGTTGAAGCTTACAGTTGTGAACGTAGCAGTCGAGCCGGAAAATGATACGCCGGTGAGTTAATCTTTGAATAATAATTTTTTATAACACTTGAGCTTGAGCATAATTTTATGGGTGTACCATTGATCGGCATCGCTATCGGCTAGAATAGACAGTATCACTATTTTGTAAGAATACGATCTTTTCATGAGTGTTGACATCGGCATTGCAAAATATGGTAGTATTCTTTGTCGATAGTTATTGCACTTGCAGTAAGTTAAAATGTTTTCAATCTGACTTATTTGCATGTAATAGCAGTGCGTCTGATCATGATATGGCGGCCGTTCCATGGTATTACAGCAGTTTATAGTTCTTCGGCTGCAAGACTTCGCGTTTGTAATATAAACAGTAAAATATAGCCAGCATATCAGCTCATTGAGCTTTATGTATTCAAATTGGTATCGACATTGGTATCAGCATCGGCAAAATTGCAAAATAAGGATTGCCAATGATACAGAACAAAGGTATACAAATGTTTGGCAGAAAGCAGCAATTTGCAATATAAACCACAATTCAATAGGTATATTAAACTTGTGTTATGGTGTAATAGCCGTATTAAATCAACAAAATAATCTGTTGGTAGATAATTTGTGGTAATTTTAAACAAGGATGCCGATGTTCAGCTTGAAATTGAAACTGCACTTGCCTTGTTAGATGTACAAATAAAGCTGTTTCGGTTTACGTTTTCACCTGTATTTAAGTTGTTTTCGTGTAAAAAATATGGAACTCTCTTTTCAATGGTCGTACACATCTAACATTAAGATAGATTTTATTAACGTTATATTGACTAGCTATCGTGGCTTACATACTTTAGGGGTTCTGCTAATCGTTCCATTTTTTCGAAAGCACATGCGCTTTGTATTGTTTGCTATGTATTATTTAGCAGCCAACAAGTGACGATATGGTAAATCTTTCTTACATGCAATTGTCTTGTAATTTTGCAATAGTACCTTTATTTTGCACGTGGGAATACAAAACTAAATTCCGCAATAGGTTAGACACCTGTTTGCCTAATAGGTTTGTGTAATGCAACAACTTCAACTATGCGCCGTTCGCAATAATTTTGTCGACGGTGCCACAAAAACTCTTATAGACCGTGGCTACACGTGTTAATTTGAAAACGAGCTGGTGATAGCTCGGTCTATAAAATATTTTTCTTATAATAGCTTAGGGTTATCAGATGTCAGCGAATTCGTCGAAACTCGCGATAGCCCAGGACTATCATAAAATTTTACCTTATACATATTTTTATGGTCATAACACAAGTACCACTAAATTTAAGGACTAACAAAAAAACTTCCTCAAAATTCTTAAAATTAAACGTGCTGCAAAACTTGTCTTAGTTTGGGTCTAAGACTCAAACTTCGAAAACTCAAGAATGATTAACGCGATATCTGTGTGTTTGTGTGTTAAATTGCATTGTGTGTTTGTGTTTGTGTGTTTGTGCTGAGAACGTTTTCAAAATCAACTCATGATAGCACTGGGTTGTCTGAGTTATTGTGGCACCGTTGACATAGTTATTGTAAACGGGCATTATCTCCCGGTCGCCGGAATTGGTTCATTCTAAAAAACCATTTCCTGTAAGGAACGCCGGAATTGGTTCATTCTGAAAAAGCCGTTTCTTGTCGGGAAAGCAGATTCTGTAGCCGGTTTTGAGTTTTCGTGTTTGTAGCTATGATTGCTATTATGTAGGAAACTGTAAACGAAATTTAGTAAAGCACTATTCACACGTGCAAGTTTTCGCTGCGAAAACTTGCAGCTGCAATTTGCACATAAAAGTTTTGTCCAAAATCCCGTTCGAAATACTTGCAGTTGCAAATAATTCATTAAAAATCATAGCTAGGAATTTAGTTCACATGTATGAACAACCATGCACGTTCACTGAATTTATTGCAGCCGCTTTCTCATTCATTGGCTGATGAAAAATGCAAGTTATGCGTACAATTTGCAGCTGCAAGTTCTCTCAGCGAAAACTTGCACGTGTGAATAGGGCTTTAGTCTATATGCTACGATGGTGCCATACGTATAATATAGAGATTGATTGGCGAAATTAGTAAATTTAAGGCAATTTAATGTAAGTTGTGATTGCTTCGTGATCGTAAAACCCATTGTCACACATGACTGCAATTAAAACCAGTTGTTTGTGCTAGATTTTAAATTAACTGAACGTAGAATTTTGTTAATAATGATTCTATTTTGCACCGTTGTTCTAAGCTTTTTGTGCTGTCTGTTTATAGTCATAACTATATAATAATAGCAAGCGGAGATCGGAGGTGATTCAAGTTTTATATACAGGGTCATGCTTGATCCATGTTTTCGAACATTTCTGTTTTGCAGCTGCGATAGAGTGAATGTAGAATATTAGCCGTTAGTTCCTGTAGTAAAGGCCCAAAACATGGTAATTTTAAACTCCAGTTTCTGCGAACGGTGTAACCCCAGCCCAATGTTATTAGATGTTTGTTTTTGCACACTGCCTCAAGGAATCATAATTCTGGGCCTAATCCCAAGCCTAAGTTATGCCACAATCTGCTCAAAATCTTGAAAATTCTGCTAGGAAAGCGTACAAGAGCCGATGTGTATAATTATTCGACAGCGTATTATTGTCTTGTCATCAAAAAATGTATCATTCACTACGCAAACTTGTAAATGTTTCGCGCTTGCGTACATGAATAACGAATCCTTATATTATAGGTTTTACAAGATTTGGAATGTTTCCTCTAAACTCTTGTTAGGCTGCGCCAGCGAAATCGAATCTATATGACAACCAGGGTGCAACCGGAATTCCGGTCCCGGTTCCGGTTCCGGCATTTTTTTACCTTCCGGTTCCGGTTCCGGTAAATTTTTACCGGATTTAAAAATTCCGGTGTTATAATTTGGCCGTTTAAGAATCTCTTTTGAAAGCCACTTGTACTCAGAATATAAGCCGTTGATGGTGGATTTCACTTCAGTCGACGACGAAAATCTAAAATACAACAAATAAAATAAATACCTGTGTTCGACTAAGGTTGTTTCATAAATAATAGAGCAAAAAATACGATTAAAATGAAATTTTTGGTGAAATGCATTTTTCATTTTCCGGTTCCGGTTCCGGTAAAATTTCAAATTCCGGTTCCGGTTCCGGTAAATTGTAATTCCGGTTGCACCCTGATGACAACATAGAAACATGGGCTCTTGTATACTCCACCAATGGCTAAGACTCAGGCGCATTTGATCGTAACGCTTGATCTTCGAAACTTTTTAAATTCCAAAAAATCCTAAATAGTTTGTTGAGTATCACTTTGATTGCTGTGCTGGTCAGCTTTTCAATTCCATGCGCTGGTATTTTTTGTTCTGTGTTAGCCTTGTGCAAGTGTGTGATACTTACTTATGGAAATTTTTAATTCTGTAGCGGCACTGTATATTAAAAACATTGTGGCAAATTTTAAGAGACACAAAATCCGAAATTACGTTTTCTGCACGTGCTATGCGCATCTTTTATGATAAGCTTGCGTGCATGTGCAGCATTGCCACTGTCACTAGTTTGAGTTATGGTTTTACGCGAATTTAAGCCTGTAAAATTAATGACAATACATATACAGTGGTAAGAAAGTGAAAATACCAAATATTTCTCGCCTATGGAAAAACTTTTTAGGGTGCGACCCCGCATTCTATAATCTCGAGCCATAGACGGTTATTATATAACTTCGTATTTATCAACAAAATGTAAAACTTTTTCACACTAAATAGCATAGTGCAACCGAAATTCCGAGTCCTGTTAGAATTCCAATTCAAATCCATTTCCAATTGCAATAATTGCAGGTATACGTATATATAATCGACGTGTAACCGAAGCTATAAAATACCGGAACCGGAAGGTTAAAAACACCTGAACCGGAGGCGGAAAACAAAAATAAGGTCCGATTCCGTTGTAAATCAATTCCGCTTTGCACCCTTCTAAATGGGTGTATACTTGATATAATTGGTTGCATTTTTGGTTTTAGAAGTATTATTAGTACTTGAAAAGATCTGTCAAGGATTTAAACAACATGGGATACGTTTCATATTTGTATTAAATGTATAGTAACTAGACAAGCACTGTTGTTTGATGTAACGTAAAAAGCGTGAAGGAACAGTATTGTCTGAAATTGTCATAACTATTAATTCTTGTGAAACATTGCTGAGAGCAACAATATGTGTACTCTTTTAGAATAACGTTTTAAGCAGATGATTTTATTGAAAACATTTGAACTGTGGTTCGATTAAATCAAACAACGAACATAAGGTTATTAATTTGGTTGATATGCGTTTAGCCGTTATTATTCTAAAATTATTCGTAATAGGACAGAAAGTGCTTTTACTTAATAAATGTAACTTAAAAAGTAGTTTAACGGATTTAGACTTTTTGGGTGAATTCCTATTTGAAACGTTCAGGAATTCTGTAAATAACGGCTGGGTTACACAGTTTTGACTTAAGTTATAAACATTTTTCCGAATTAATCGATGTTGCTAGAATACAGTACGATATTTAGGTTCCAGTCCTACTTCGACCTTGGGCAAATATGTCGCCATATAATGCTTGTATAAAATGCATGCCATTTATCTCTAGATATTTGCATTTACCGAATACAGGAACGAAATGTATAAGTATTGAAAGGAATCGGATATGGGCTTTTTACTGAAGCCGTATATCCGGTCGCATTTTCATACCTTCTAGCCAGGATAAACCCATTTTTGCACCGGAATTTTCCGGTATTTTCGGTATAGAAAATTTTTCTCATTCGAAAATTTAAAACATTGGCATATTATTCTAACTTATTTTTCTGAAACGTCTGAGTGTGTATTTGCAAAATTTTTAATTTGTGCCATACTCCGTAATTTATCATATGTTTCCACCTACTGCATTTGTTTCAGGATTTTTGTGTTTACATCATTAAAAGCGATAAAATAGCATTAAAAATAAATTTTTCGGTAACAAGTATTTTTTGTTTTCCGGTTCCGGTATTTTTTAACTTTCCGGTTCCGGCATTTTATAGTTGCGGTTGCATCCTGCTTTTAGCAAAAGTTAGTTGAATATTAGTCACGCATGTTTCCATCTTACTTGAGACAATGTACCGTTCATTGAGTTTTACTACTAAACGTACAAAATTTCAACTTTATGAATTGGCAATTTTAATATCTAAAGAAAGGTTTATCGTTCGCTGAATATTTTCGAATGCATGTCAAAAAACACAGCGTATCAGGTTATGTTAAATGACTAAATACTGTTTTGCTGATCAGGTTTAGTAGGGTTGATTTATTGGTTTTCTTAGAACATGGTCTGTGTCCTCAAGTTATAGCTTTGGATAAATTCAAATACTAAAGAAGGTACAGCGAAACTACCGGAGCCTAGGACAGTCATTGATGATGGCAGTTTGAGCGGTTGTCTCTGCCAAAATGTTTGTTAGAGGAAGGTAACATGAACTCATCTTTTGAGCCGTGTCCACTTCAAAAATGCCTTAAAGGGTTCATTATATACAAATCATTAATGTTCTAAAAAGGCTTAGAGAACATTCGTTTTTAAAAATACAAGGAGTCCTATCCAGTGTATATATATTATCTTTGTATATTTTATTATTGAATGATTTTATGAACTTTTGCAACTCTGTAGTATATATCATTTTTACGTTTGTACGTCTATCTATCTAAAGGCTTGTGTCCGCAAAATGGTTCGCCAACATGGATCAACAAAAATAACAGAACTGCACACACTACAAATTCATTTGTGTTGCTGGTTCAGGATGCAGCCAGGTCACATGCGGGTGGGGGTGCTAAAATGTTTAGGACGGTCATGCAAAGATTTCAGTTGATTTACAAGCGAGGTTAAAAACAACTTCTTTAGAGGAGCCGATTAAAATTTGTTTGCAGCTTTGCTGCCCTTAGACCACCCCATCTGGCTATGGGCCCATGCCAGCTTAGCTCATTTTGGTGATTGCGAAAGTCCAAGATAGACTTTACAAAGTAGGTTCTTTGGCACTCTATTGCATTCGCCAACCAAAATAGTATTAACAGTAATTGCCATTATTTTTTATATAATTGTGCATTGTTAAGATTGCTGGTTTGCCACCGACCCCGTTTAACGCTTCGCTGCCGTTATTGTTATCGCACAAAAACGCACGAAGTCTAAGCGACTTGGACACCATAGTTGCGTACGGCGGCGGCCAAGGTGTTGCTGGTGGACCACATCCAGGAGGTCCTCTGGCCGAACAGGTCGGGAGCCATTCCGCTTGGCCATACGGAAGCTGCCGCCAACACGAAGAAAGTAGAGCAAATATGGTCAGTGTATTGAAAGCTCTCGCGTTTCCGTTCTGTTTGATGTAGCGTAGTAGCCTGTTTTGTGATGTGTTTCTTGGATGCGCTTGCGTTTAGCAACTATGTATTGCAGTGTTTTATACTATTAATGCCGTCGAGACATTATTTATTTCTATGGTTGAAAATTCAGGTCTGTGTGTGTGGAAAACGAAAAGTTTGCATGTTTGCTATGACAATGCTTATTTTAAATACCAGATTCCAGTTCGTTGCGGTCAAAATCGTTTTAAGATTGTTCGAAAACATGTTTTTCGGTTAGTTCACAATTGGCAGCACCAATGCAAAAATACCAACCCAACGTATTGAAAAGTGCTAAGGGCTCGCAACACCCTAGCGCGATTAGTTGCACTAGTTTTTCGGGTTCTTTCATACTTCCCCGTCCACTAGTCCTTCATAGTTCTCGAAACTTTCAGATTTTGGCATGTAATGTATAGAATTTAGTTATGTGTGGGAAAGTGTACAAGAGTTGTTTTTCTATTTCAGTTAACATGTAACGGTAAAAACGAGCTGCAAGAATGTTAAGAATATTGCACCTCTGACCTTGTAAATGCCCTTAGTATCGTGATTACCTCTAAATCAATGTTTGTCATAACCGCTAATTATATAGTAATTATTGGGTATTAGGAGCGTACTGGTTTAGTGTTTTGGTGTTAAGTTGTAACGTTTGAATTTGAACTAACAATGGCTGCTTTGTGTGGGCATAGACACTTTGGCACACAAATGGCAATGCTAGGTTTGCAGTCGACTTGCTCCACCCCACGACCCATTTTTTTAAATCTGCAGCACCCATATAGATTTATGCGGCCCCACGAAAAAACGTGCCAGTCCTGTACGCCAAAAACTTCGTTTCGTAACGATATAATTAACAGAATTTGGGCTGGGTGCTTATGTTGATTTCCATATTTTTATATTGTACAGTTAAAGTTAATGTATTTTCGCGCAACGTTTATTTACATATTCAGTAGAGTTATTAGCTTGTGGCGAACCAGAAAAGTCCGATGTATTGTGAAGTTTTTAGATGGCCAATCTGTTGAAAAACATTTCAGCTTTTGAGGTAAAAGTTTCAAAATCGAGAGAAATTCATCTTGTGATTTTTCACCTTGTGAAGCGGCGTGTTCCATGGGGCGACCAAATCCGTTCAACCCACCCGATGCTGCCGCGCTTCTACCGTGATGTCAATCAGTCTGGAAAACCAAAAACCACTTCGTTTTGACACGTGGAAAGTTTTGTACTCGTTGACTTCGAGGTAAATGCAACGTACATCTCCCGAAGCCGTGAGTTGATCTGATAGTGTTGCTGTTGGTTATTTTATGTTAAAGCACAACCAACCGGAGGTGAAAAAGCCCGAGCTACAGCTGGAGTTGAATGTCAACAAATTTATGTAAAGTCGGAGGCTAAGTAAAATGAGGTCATAAAATATTGAATTACAAAATTTTATCATGACTTCCAAAGCATTGTCAAAAATAGCTCATAAGCAAAGCTTCATTTGAAGAAATGTTGTGTAGAATTAAAGCTTTTAAAATTATCCCAAAAGTTGGAAATGAACTCGCTGAAAACTACTACTTCTGTTATTACATATTGACTGATGAATATACCGGAGCCGGAGGTCGATTTTGGTCAGAGTCGGAGTCTAGAGATAGGCTGGCAGTTATACCTTGGTTATAGTGTATCAGTAGTTTTGAGCAGTAAATTACATTTTGCAAATTCCGGTGCGCGTAATATACGTAACAGCATAAAGTTAGCGCAATGCTGTATGCCAATTGCCGTACTGCGCCGCAAACCAGTTCCACACTTCGCAGGACAAGCATAGTGCCAGCTTTGTATGGCGATATGATTGTGCGACGCCATCCATCACCGTGCTGTATGGTACGTGAGCAGTTCGCGTAAGATACACCCAATGGTGACGTACGGACGGTGATTGACGGCGACGGAAGGCTTTCAAAAAAAATAAGAAATATCGTGCCACCGTTACAATAAATACGGATTAGCCTCGTTTATCACGTATGTTATCGAATGTTTTATGTTGTTCTACGTATTTTGCTGTAATATATTGCTTCTTGGCTGCATATGGTTCTATTTTGAATTTTTTTTTGCATATTTGAGCTTCTCATGACATCCCCTGATAATTTCACGCCCAAATTTGAATTTTTGAAAAATTCTCTTCTTTAAGGTCTCAAGGTTCACCCATGGGACCCAAAAAATATTTGTCAAAAAGTTTGACAAATTATACATCATTGGATGCAGCTGGCGACGCTGAGTCGAATGGTGTTAAATTTTTTGCAACCAGACGATTGGTTAGCGAATGAATCGTTTGATTGCAGAATATTTAACACCATTGGCAGGGATGGGCGGTCTCGGTCTCGGCAAGTCTCGGGATTTGGCTGGTCTCGGTCTCGCTTTTTCAGTCTCGGTGGGCGATTTAAGTTTAGTTGTATGAAGCAGCAATTCAAAGCAGATAAAAATATTCAAAAGTTAACTTATTTTTATTTTCATTAACGGTTAAAAATTGACCGAGACCGAGACCTAAAGTCTCAGTCTTGGTGTCGCTTTTTGACTGAGACCGCCATCCCTGACCATTGGACTCAGCTCCGTAAGCTGCATCGAATGGTATATAATTTGTCAAAGCTTTTGACAAAAAAATTTTGGGTCCCATAGGGAACCCTGGGACGTTACAAATCGGATTTTTCTAAAATTGAAATTTAAGACGTGGAATTAGCAGGGGAGGTCATGAGAAGTTTAAATATGCAAAAGATTTCAAATCGAACCATTTTTGGGTAAACGTGGGCTGGGGAGGGGACAACGGAAAAGACCCATTTTTATACCGGTATCACAAAAACTAAAATTTCGATGCTCATAAATCGTACAAAAGCGCTATCGTATGATTATTAGTGATGCGTTGCTTAATCATGTAAATTACCCCAAGAACATGCATTACATACATTGTCTGTTGTGTTTTTTGTATACCTACCTATGTATAGTTTTATGTTCTGTATTTTATTTAGTCGGTTCCATCCGAATACATATTCACGAAGTTGTATTTTGGGGACTGCTGGTAGCAAAAACATGCTTCTATCGTGATTTTTACGAGCAAAGTTTGCAAATTTGTTCCATCACTGCCGCTAACTTACTAGAATATTAGGTCCGGTAGGTAGTATTCAAAAACCGCTGAATCAATATTTTTTAGACATTGTTGAGATATAACCTGTGTTTGTTTGTGTTTTAACCCAATACAAGTTGTTTGAACTTAGTTCAGCATGCTTCAAGCTCCTTTGCCGAATATTGTTAAATATTTGCAAAGACGGCAAAGTTAAATATGCATTTCTGGATCGTTGTTGTCTATCCTATCTTTGTGTTGTATCTGCTTCAATGCTTCCCTTTCGTAATTGTTCTGTACCGTACATTTTCGGTGAAGCACGATCGAGTGTGTCTTCAGTAGTGCTACGCTTGCGGTCGAACTTTTCATTTTATAACAACCCCACGATCACCCAGATGCTTAGATGCTTTCTTTGTAGCGCTGCATCACTACATTTGTGCTACATTTGTTAGTTAGATTTAAGAATGAGTGTATACTTGCTTGCTTGTTAATTTATCTCTTGGCAACGCAACAGTCAAATAAGTGTTGAAATCCTGACAACGCAATTGTAGGTTGGTTCACCATAGCGTGTTTGGGATTACAAGTGGTTGCCAATTGAATTCGTTGTCATTTTCATTTTAACCTAAAGAACAGCGTTGTATATTTCAACAATTTTGTTTGTAGGTCGTCGAATGTCAACTGGACACGTCAAAGAAAAATATCACTTTCAAATTCGCTGTGGATTCAGACCGTCCGGAACAAATTGCAGATACTCTAGTGAGACACTGGGTTTATTGTCG